>ML103829.1:0-34968 GCA_003697995.1 Taxidea taxus jeffersonii | reverse complement strand
TGGGGCAAGAACCAATAGAAATGGTTCTTGCCCCATCCTTTATTTGCATGTGTAGGAACCATTTCTATTGGTTCTTGCCCCATCCTTTATTTGCATGTGTAGGAACCATTTCTATTGGTTCTTGCCCCATCCTTTATTTGCATGTGTAGGAACCATTTCTATTGGTTCTTGCCCCATCCTTTATTTGCATGTGTAGGAACCATTTCTATTGGTTCTTGTCCCATCCTTTATTTGCATGTGTAGGAACCATTTCTATTGGTTCTTGTCCATCCTTTATTTGCATGTGTAGGAACCATTTCTATTGGTTCTTGTCCCATCCTTTATTTGCATGTGTAGGAACCACTTCTATTGGTTCTTGCCCCATCCTTTATTTGCATGTGTAGGAACCATTTCTATTGGTTCTTGTCCATCCTTTATTTGCATGTGTAGGAACCACTTTGGAATGTCTTCAGCTTAATGTAAACAGCAAAAGGGCTGCCGCCTTGAATGGCGTCAGGCCCTTCAAACTATTCAGGAGAATTGTTTGCTTATTTTCTAGTTTTCAGCTACACTCCAAAGAGATGGGATTGCTAGGTACCTGATTTCCAGAAAGGCAAAACAAAACTACAACTTTTTTTTTTCAGTATGTATATAGTCATTCTGACGATAAATCAGTTCAAATCAATGCTTATAAAGGAATGAATGACCAAAACTTGATCTTTTCTTTTTGGCACACTAAATACAAAAATGAATTTGACCTCTGGGAAATAGAAAGTAGCAGCTCTATCTCATCTCCCTTAAAGTAAAACACCTACCTTACTGTAAGAGTTGGGATAGTAATGGCAACAAAAATAACAGTAACAACCTCCCCTTTCAGCTCCAACAGATAAAAAGTTAAGGAGTTGTCACACTTGTCCTTATGAAAAGAAAAAGCTTGACAAACTGAAAATCAATGACCTTCCTTAAAACCAAGAAAGAACTGAGTTTGTTGGACTTCCTCCCCACAATCTGCATACACAGGCTCATTCAGAGACACATCCAAGATCTGCTTACCTGAAACAGAAACTGTTGGGGCAACTGATAGGAATGCTTAAATGGTAGTTTTGATGAATTGTTGATAGTTGAGTGTGGATTAGCATTAGAATGAGAAAATCCTTAGAGCTCACAGTCTAAGGGGTTCACCATATGTTCATGGGTTTTACTTCCAACCATCCCTCCAGGTTCTCACAGTGAAGAGCCAAGAAAAATACACTTGGGCTCTCACAGGGGTGGAGAGAGGGGAAAATCATTGTGAAATGCACCCAGAGCATTCTCTATCATGAAGACCTAAACTCCAGGGAGAAATATTTTCCCAGCTGGAGAAGAGCATTCCTCCCACTCTAGCCTCTTCTAACCTTCTTGTCTCCCTTTAGGGGTGGAAAAAAAAAATCTATGCCCCTGGGAAAAACACTTTTGAGAGTCACAATCCAGAGCCATAGGTCTAGTAGAGGTGGAATTATAGAATGCTTCTTCTCCCCAATATCAGACCATACGACAATGGGGATAAAGAGAATAGTGGTTTACAGCTAAAAGAATTGCAATATGTACCCTCTCTCTTAAGAGGAGAAATAGTAACAAAGTCTGAAGGCACCTATTGCCACAGCAAATACTGAGCACAAACTTATAATCAGAGTAACATACGTGTTCTCACTGGTGACCTATATATCTCAGTCCTGGGTTATATGATAAAATGTGTCCAGCTTATAGCAAAAATTACAAAGCATGAAAAAGAAAGAAAGGAAAGAGGAAATTTTAAAAATTAATTAATTAATTAATTTGTCAGAGAGATAGAGAGTGCATAAGCAGGCAGAATGGCAGGCAGAGGCAGAGAAAGAAGCAGGCTCCTTGCTGAGCAAGGAGCCTGATGCGGCACTCCATCCCAGGACTCTGGGATCATGACCTGAGCCAAAGGCAGCAGCTTAACCGACTGAGCCACCCAGACATCCTGGAAAGAGGAAATTTTGAAGAAACGAAGCAAGCATTAGAATAAAACTCAGATATGACACAAATGTCAAATAGGGAATTTAATATAACTATGATTAATATGTTAAGGGCTCAAATGTAAACAGTATGTAAGAACAGATGGGTAATATAAACAGAGAGATGGAAACACTAAGAAAAAATCCAAAGGAAATGTGAGAAATTCAATGTAACATAAACAAACAATGCCTCTGATGGGCCTAACAGTAGACTACACAACTAAGGAAAGAATCAGTGAGGTTGAAGATAGGTCAATAAAAACTTCTCAAACTACAATGCAAAGAGAAAATACAAAAACAAAAACAAACCTATAATAAAACATCTAAGAAATGTGGGACAGTTTCAGAAGATGTGACATATAAGTAATGAGAAAACCAGAAGCTGAGAAAAGGGAGAAAAGAGCAGAAGAATTGTTTGAAGAAATAATGAACTTTCCAAAATTAAGTAAAGATACCACATGATAGACTCAGTGATCTCAGAAGATACCAAAAAGGTAGATAATAAGAACAATAACAAAAACACTGTACCAAAGCATGTCATATTCAAACTTCCATAAACCAAAGACACAGAGGAAATCTCAAAAGAAATCAGAAGAAATATCACCTTCACTAAAAACTATAGTGGACTTCTCATCAGAAACCAGGTAAGTGAGAAGGCAGTGAATTGAAATATTTAAAGTATTAAAAGAAAAAGACACCTACCTAAAATCCAATATCCAGTGAAACTATCCTTTAAAAGTGAAGGAGAAATAGAAACTTCCTTAAGCTGATATCCAAGATCTTTAATGAACTCCTCAAACTCAGCACTCAAAAAACAGATAATCATATCAAAAAATGGGCTGAAGACATGAACAGATACCTCTCCAAAGAAGACATACAAATGGCTAACATACACATGAAAAAATGTTCATCATCATTAGCCAGCAGAGAGAATCAAACCCAAACTACATTGAAATACCACCTGACACCAGTTAGAATGGCCAAAATTAAGAAGACAGTAAACAACAAGTGTTGGAGAGAATGTGGAAAAAGGGGAACCCTCCGGAATGCAAGTTAGTGCAGCCACTTTGGAAAACAGTATGGAGATTCCTCAAGAAATTAAAAATAGAGCTACCCTATGACCCTGCAATTGCACTACTGGGTATTTACACCAAAGATACAGACGTAGTGAAAAGAAGGGCTATCTGTACCCCAATGTTCATAGAAGCAATGGCCACAGTCTCCAAACTTCAGAAAGAACAAAGATGCCCTTCAATAGATGAATGGATAAAGAAGATATGGTCCATATATACAATGGAGTATTATGCCTCCATCAGAAAGGATGAATACCCAACTTTTATAGCAACATGGATGGGACTGGAGGAGATTATGCTGAGTGAAATAAGTCAAGCAGAGAGTCAATTATCATATGGTTTCACTTACTCGTGGAGCATAAGGAATAACACAGAGGACATTGGGAAGTGGAGAGGAGAAGTGAGTTGGGGGAAATCGGAGGGGAGATGAACCATGACAGAATGTGCAACTCTGAGAAACAAACTGAGGGTTTTGGAGGGGAAGAGAATGGGGTGTTGGGTGATCTCAGTGGTGGGTATTAAGGAGGGCACATATTGCATGGAGCACTGGGTATGGTACATAAACAAGGAATCTTGGAACACTGAAAAATAAAATAAAATTACAATAGTAAAAAAAAGAAAAGTTAAAAAAAGAAACTTCCTTATACAAACAAAAATTGATGTATCTTTGGCACATCTTCTCTGAAAGAAGTTTTGAAAGTTCTTCAGGGAGAAGGAAAATGATATACTTCAAAACACACATCTATATAATGCAATGAGGAGCATCAGAAAGGGAATAAAGTTAAAACAAAGTCTTACATTTTTTTGTTCTTAATTGATATGGGTGATCATAGCATATAGAGTGAAATGAATGACAACAATGTCATAGTGGATGGGGGGGACTGAGAATATTCTGTCATAATGAAGTCATACTATAGGTGAAATATCACAGTGCTATTTGAAAATGGACTTGGTTAAAAACGTATGCTGCAATGGTCTAGGACAACCACTAATTTTTTTTTTACATAAGTGTAATTGATATGTTATGAAATAATCATTTTAAATGTTCAATTAAAACTGGGAAAGCAAATTAAGGAAAAAACAAAAATTCAACTTACAGAGAATAGTTACATGGGACGCCTGGGTGGCTCAGTTGGTTAAGCGGCGGCTTTCGGCTCAGGTCATGATCCCAGCGTCCTGGGATCGAGTCCCACATCGGGCTCCTTGCTCAGCAGGGAGCCTGCTTCTCCCTCTGCCTCTGCCTGCCTCTCTGTCTGCCTGTGCTCGCTCTCTCTCTTTCTCTGACAAATTAAAAAAAAAAAAAGTTACAAATATGACAGATATTAATTCAACTAAATCAATAATGATTTTAGATATGAATGAATTAAATATATTAATAAAAAGACAGAGACTGTCAGGAGGGATTTAAGAGAGAGAGACCCAATTAAACAACTATATGTTGTCCACAAGAAACACATTTTAAATATAAATACTCAAATAGAATTTCTTTAATGGGAAAAAAAAGATATACCATGCTAACAATAATCAAAAGGAACCTGGAGTAGCTATTTTAGTATCAGTCAACTCAGTCTTTAGAAAAAGAAAAATGATCAGGGATAAAGAGGGGCATCTTATAATGAAAAAGAGTCAATTTTCAAAAAAGACAGAGCAATCTTAAATGTGTATGCACAGAACAACAGAGTGTCAAAAGCTGGTATCACTGAAGAAAGAAGTAAGCAAATCCATTATTGTAGTTGGAGACTTTAACACCCCTCATTCAGCAGTTAAGAAATCAAGCAAGCTGGTAATCAGTAAAGATACAAAGATCAGCAAAGACCTAAACATCATTATAAATCAACTTGATAATCAGCATTTATAGAATATGCTATTCAACAACAGAATATAACATTTTAACCACATTCACAGAGATAGATCAAGATAGACCACATTCTGGGCCATAAAGCATAGCTTAGAAAATTTAAAAGAAAAGAAATTGATGTAAAGAAGTTCTCAGATTATAATGAAATTTAACTAGAAATCTGCAGTAGAAATATAGCTTGAAAATCTCCAAATATTTGAAAATTTAACCACATACTCCAACATAACACATCAGTCAAAGAAGAAACCTCAAGCTTAACTAAAAATATTTTTAACTAAATGAAAACAGACCTTACCAAAATTTGTGAGATGCAGAGAAAGCAGCGCTTACAGGAAAAATTGTAGCATTAACTGTATGTATTAGAAAGGAAGAAAAATAAAAAATCAATAACCTGAGCCTCCACCTTAGGAAGAGAGAGAAAGAACAATTCAAGCTTAAAGCTAACAGAAGGATAAAAACAAACAAACAAACAAACAAACAAAAACCTAGAGCAGAAACCAGTGAAATTGAAAACAACAACAACAAATCAGTGAAACCAAAAGCTGATTCCAATTCATCAGAATCAGGTATGGGTGAAAGTCTAGGTATCTTTTTCTATCTTTTCTATCAATTTGTGAAATGCAAGTATCAAGTTATCTGTTCCCAAAAGACAATGTGGGGAAAGAACAGGATAATAGTTGCAGACATTTACTTGCAAAAAAAGAAGGAAATGAAGGAAAAAAAAAAAAAAAGGAATTGCTATTCCCAAGCAATTTCAGAATCCAGCCAGGAAACCTTCATTTGGTTTCACAAGCTAGGAATAACCACCTCTGACCCTCAGCTCTGCCCTTTGGCCTAAAGTCTCCACCCTCTCAATTCTCCTTTCACCTTCATGAAAGACAGCATGGACTTATAGCTGAGTAATTTTATCAGCCAGCTTCTTGCTTGCAGAATTCTTGGGGTACAATGACCTTCTTTCATTTTGTACCCCCTCTGCCCTTTTCAGTGCAAAGTGGCAGTGCTTCTAATGGTACAAAATTCTCAAATATTTTGTGTGTCTCCTATATATGTCATGAGAACTCACTCCATTCAATAAGAGGTTCCCTCACAAATCTTTCCTAGATAATTTCATTTATATTCCTGGCTTCCCTTGAGATGGCTGAGGGGATTCACACACCTAATTTCTTGGAAGAGCCCTTGGTGTAAGGAGACAGTCTAACCTTCAGAGGTACAAGCAAAAGCCAGGTCCTTGGCTTTCTCTCCAAGAGCATACTTCCTGAAAATGAATCACCAAATTCTACTGTCTTTTGTAATCCAGATAGGTTGAGAATCTGCTAAATTATCAAGGCCTGGTTCCTTCTTGTTTAACAATTATCCCCTCAATCTATCTTTCCCTTTATAATTTGCTATAAACAGCAACAGAAGCCGCGTCTTCAATACTTTGCTTGAATACCTCCTTAGTTAAATATCCACGTTCACTGCTTATACATTTTGCTTTCAAGTCCTCATTCCCCTGGCAATGACTTCAACACCCATATTTCTACCAATAGTCTTTTCATAGCAATTTAGATATTCTCTAAGACCGTGTGCCTTTTCTACCACGCTCCTCACTGATTTTTGAGTTCTCACTAGCAGAATCATTAACATACACTTTTTTATTTTTAAAAAACTTTATTATCCCAGCCTCTGTCCATTGCCTGATTCAAAAGCCAGTTCTCCATTTTTATTTGTTATAGCAGCATGTCATTCCAGATACTGTCTGTATTAATTTCCTACTGGTGCTGCAACAAATTACAACAAACTTCATGGCTTAAAACAACAGAAAGTTATTATCTTACAGTTCAATAAGTCCGAAGTTCAAAATGGGTCTCCCATGGGTTCAGAGTCAGATTTTGGTGTCAGGAGGGCTGTGCTCCTTTCTGAAGACTCTAAGGAGAATCTGCTTTGTTTAGTTTCTGCTTTTTCCCCTCTGGAGGCTGCCCACATTCCTTGGTGTGTATGTCTGAGTGTGAATGTGCATGTGTGCATGAGAGAGAGAGAGAGAGAGAGAGAGAAGAAAAGTAGTTAAATTTGTATTTACTTGATTTATTTTCATGGGGAGCCAGGGGTACATGGGCCAGATGTGTATAGGGTGAAGCCAGTTGTGTGAAAGATGAGTCCACAAGTAGAATTTGCACTGACTTTAATAAGAGAGGACTGAAGAAAAACATTCAACAATTTGGGCTGATTAAAATTTTGGCCACAAACGAGAATCAATGTACACTCTTTCCTGCTCCTAGCCTTCCATCCACTATTTCTGTGCTGCATCCTGATCTCCCTAGGGAATATCTACTCATGCTGGAAGATTTCATTCTAATGTCACCTCTGAAAAACTAATCCAAAGCAGACTTAAACTATCCTGCCCCTTGACATCTCACAGATTCTGGTATCTATTTCCATCACAACTCATCACACTGCATTTTGATTTATTATAACTGTCATTATTATAAAGTCTGTTTCTCCCTCATCACTGCCAAACCCCATGCCCCTCCACCATCAAAATTCAGGGCAGAGATTTCATTTGATTCAAGAACTATAACTGTGGCTCCAGAACCTTGCACAGTACCTGGCAAATGAGAAGTGTTGAGAGAGGCGGCGGGGCGGGAGGGGTGGGCAGGAAGAGATCCTAAGAGACTCCCATCAGCTCAAAGGGAAGCAAATATACTAAAACTCAATAAACCCCATGTTGTGCTTTGCTTTGTTCCATGATCTGCAAGAACCCGAGCAATTAGGTTTTTCAGAATATGCTACTCTTGGCTCTTTCATCCCAGCCAACCTCGCCACATATTGCAGGGCCTATTTCCACTGAGACCCTTCTCACATTGTCCTATTTTTCTCCAGTCCCTTATGCATGGCAGCCCCTCAATGGCAGCCTGCTACTTCAGAAGTGTTAGCTCACTGTGATTTATATTCCAGCTGCCTTCTGGAAGGGGCTGTGGTCCAGCTGCACATTTGTATATTCACTGAGCCATACTCCCTACTCCACAGCCTCCTGACAGCTGCAAGTGGCACAACCATTTTTCATAAGGTATGGGAGAGGAGGAGAGGGACAGGCTTAAACATCACCTGGAGGAGACAGCAGCTTTGGAGCAACCAAGAGAGCAGGATTGATAGAGAATTAGAAACTGAATAGGGAGCAGATAGTATTTTCTTATTCTATTGACATCCACTTAAAGCTACTGTACAGCTTCACCATTATCAATTATCATTACACACTGCAGAACATTCTAAATACCCTGGAACTGTATATAGGAGCTTATAAGCAAAGGCTTTGAGCTTTAGCTTTCTCTCTTTCTCTTTCTATTCTTTCTTTCAGTATAATCTTGCTGATCATAAGACCTAGCATGAACAGCTCAAGAACAAAAAAGAACAAGAAGTTGAAATGGTGGAACCTGTACAGGAAGCAAGTTAGTAAGAAAAGAAAAGGATCAGAGCCCAGGATTCTGCCAAGAGTGGAGTTTACAGAGAAGAAATTACCCATGGATATTGGCCACCATCTCTGTGATAGCAATAGCTGTTGACACACCAAAAACAAAACTGCTGGCCCACAGAAGGAATCCAGGGACTCACAGCTAAAAAAAAGAAGTGCATTTCTCCAATGAGACAGCCTGCATTTTAAGGGAAAAAAGCCAGTGGGACACCTACCTGGGTTACTCTCCCCTGGGTTTCCACAGTTTATAGTCCACATTTTGGCTCCTGCTTACATAAAGCCTAACATGACCTATTTGTGCTATTTTCTATATATTCCTTTCATAAATCTAATCTCAAGAATTACATTCCTTTAGGACCAGAATTGAATTACCTATTTTCAAGCCTGATATTATTTAACATGGCTGTGGGCAGAGTTTGACTCTCCTCAAATACCTGTCCTTCCCATAGAATGTTCAGGTCATAATAAACAAATTTTGTTTTCTCTGTGATAAGGCAGATCATCCTTGTATTTTGAAATGAATATTCATTTACTTCATTACCTTAAACTGCATTGGATTTCTTTCAGTTTGAATGTAATTCCTATTGACAAATTAGCTCAAAACCCGAGCTCTTTAATTTTCTTTCCTCTTCTCTCTCTTTTTTCCTCTCTTCTTATCTCCTCCATCTATCCATGAGATCACTTCAGAAGACCGATGAAGAGTATTCTAGACACCACTGACATTGAACACACTTATACTATTTAATCACAAGAGGAATGGGGACAGTATATGAGGCAAACTGTATTATCTAGAGTAGTATTATCTAGGATTCGGCTTTCCTCAGGACCTAGCCACAGCCTCATTCATGAAGGCTAGCAACAAAACCACATGGTAGGACCCCACACAAGATGACTCATCTGTCGGGTGCATGTGGGGGTATTGATGACAATCACACACACACAGGAGATACATGATATTCTTTTTTTTTTAAGATTTTATTTATTTATTTGACAGAGAGAGACAGCACAAGTAGGCAGACAGGCAAAGGGGTGGGGGGGAAGCAGGCTCCCTGCTGAGCAGAGAGCCCGATGCAGGGCTCGATCCCAGGGCCGTGAGATCATGACCTGAGCCGAAGGCAGAGGCCCTACACACTGAGCCACCCAGGGGCCCCAAGATACATGATATTCTAAAAGAACAAGTCTTACTGTGTCAGAACAAACTTTCTTCCAGCAAATAAAAACTTTAGAGATCAAAAAGAATCTACTTGGGAGTGCCATTTTCATTTGAGTCTTATATGATACCACTTTCACCAATGTGATGGTTCTTTGTAGTAAAAATGGTCTGTCAAAGGAGTCATACACAATGCTCCTTACACAATATTATCAGGGCTTTTATTTCTGAAGATACAGATTTAAAATTAATCCACAGGAAAAATATGCTTTCCTTTTTCAGGGACTAAACTGATTGTCTTCAACCTGTACCAAGAAATATCTGAATTTGGGAATCTCAGGAAGAAAATTATCCCAGTCCTCAGCAGTGAAGAACTAGAATCAAAGCATCTTTCTTACCATCACTCTGTTCAAAGAGCTGGTCTGTCCCTATTTAGAGTCAACAACCCCCAAGGCAGAGGAAAGAGTGTATTTCTTATCCATGTGGAATCTGGACTACCAACGTTTCTAAAACACTAGCAGATACAGAGGCACTAGATTCTTTTCTCGTGGGTTTTTTGAAAGAGCAGATTGGCAACCCCACATTGGTGAGAAAATGAAGAATGATGCACAAAGAAGACAAGATGGGATTGAGAGGGTAGAGTGGTGTCAGGAGAGAGGGGGGTATTCATGTGTCTCTCTTCCAAAATCCTAAACTATGAGGCAGAGGTCCCCTAGAACCTCGTGTGGTACAAGAATGGATTAGTGATATAAGGTCCCAATTCTTGGTCCTCTCACTCTGCACTATCCCAGTACCTTCTTCATGAAAAGAGTTGCCTGAACTTCTATCAGGGTTCTAATATATGCAGTGAGAAGACAGGAATGGTCATGTTCAGGAATACGGCAGGACACTGATCACTATGGGGGTTCTGTCAGGCATGGGGTGGTGAAGGGCACAGTGATCATCAGTGGCCTCACCCTGTGAATCACTACATGGTTAGGACTATAGACTATGGGCAGAAGACTCTCTAAGCATAACATCCACCATAAGGACAAAGGGGTACTGAGGATCACGTCTTCTACCAGGTGGCAGAGAAAGAAGGGATCCTACCATTCCCAGAATATAGGAAAGGTCTTGGTTAGTGGCTCTAAATAAGAATCTGATTTGAGGGGCACCTGGGTGGCTCAGTGGGTTAAAGCCTCTGCCTTCGGCTCAGGTCATGGTCTCAGAGTCCTGGGATCCAGCCCCTCTTCGGGCTCTCTGCTCAGCAGAGAGCCTGCTTCCTCCTCTCTCTCTGCCTGCCTCTCTGCCTAGTTGTGATCTTTGACAAATAAATAATTAAAATCTTTAAAAAAAGAATCTGATTTGAGCCTGGAAATACACACACACAAAGAGTATAATAATCAAGATCTATTTATTAAGAAGATAAGGACAAAAAATTCTGATTAGGAGGTAAAACACGTGATTCCAAAAGGTTCCCAATAATTGGGGCCAGGAAAGAGACTGGAAACTCAAGAACAACCCAGGTTGGAGCATAGCTAGATGACTTCAAATTAAAATCACATAATCCAGTCTCAAGGGATGACCTTATATTTACATCCCACTTTCATATTACTCCATATACTTCATATTACTCCTCTTTATAATAAGAATTCTTACAACAACCCTAAGCAGAGAAGACTGAAAAATTCATCCTAGCATTTAGAGATAACTAAAAAAACAGGTTCTACAACCATACCTCTTGTCTTATATTTCCTGTGTCCTCCCTGTCCCAAGATCTATACTTTTCTCTTAGACTTTGTCTGTGTTACAGAGACTTCCTGGACTCATATCTAGCTCATGCTTTTTTCTCTGAGAGCTGACCATGACCCATCGACCCTGTCGAAGTGTGAACCAACCTTCAATGTTGGGGTCAAGTCACCCTTCTTCTGCCCCAGGAAACGGCTGACTAAATCTTAAATAGATTATTGACCCAAAGTGAGCCAGTTATATTATCTTTCCTAGGAACTTGAAGTTAGGAGATAGAGAATCTAGCCAAAAAATGGTGGGGGAAAAAAAGATGGGGGGGCATGGAATCTGAAAGGTCAAGTAGGAGCTCTAACCATGGAATCCACTTCCTACCTCATATACACCAAGGCAGATAAACCTTATGTCCATGAAAAGAACAAAGCAAATGTGCTGATAGAAATGAGGGTGGGAATACTTTGCAGAGATGGACAGAGAAACCTAGGCTTCAGTTTTTCTAGTTCTTGGGACACAGCTCTCCTTTTTGCCCCCGGGTTTTTAAAGTTTTCTCAGATCCCTTTCTTTAAAGTAGTTTTAGAAGGTTTTTTTTTTTTTTTCTTACAACCAAGATATCCCTGACAAAGACGATTTAGATTCCCTCTTCAGTGGAGTCACATTGATACTCTACAAGTACCCACTAGTTGGGTAGGTCAAGCTGGACCACCCTTGATCTTCCCGTCTTGTGGTAGAAGCTAACTATGTTAATCTCAATTCCATTCTTCATCATTTTTCACTGACATATACCCCCTCCTCCGTCCTCCTTCTCAGCCAGATCTTTTCATTGTGCACCCTGGAAACTGTATATTGTGGAAAATTAAAATATCTACTTTTTTAGCTATTCTATTTCTTACTAAATGGAAATAAGGCTGTCTCTGAAAGCCATGTTTTCATTTTCAGTTTATTCAAATGAGAACATACTCGCTCTCACACCATTAGTGCCAGGAGGTCATGAGAAGGAATCATCACTCTCCCAGCTCCCCTGTACCACTGTAGTGTTCCACCTCACCACAGAGCTTTCTTTTGACATCTAAATCAACCACTATCCCATTGCTTTCTTGCTGCTATGTATTGGTGTGTGTGTGTGTGTGTGCTGAACTATCACCACCATGGTTATTCCTTTTTACATGGAAGAGATGTTTGCTATTACAAGTTTCCTATTATTTTTAAGATTCCGATTCTGCATATATACTGCACTGTCTATAAATATGACCTTAATTTAAAGAAAAATTCTTTCTACTCGGAACATGTGGAACAGTTTCTGTTTTTCTGATTCAAGATTTTAAAGAAAAAAAACCCCTTTGTCTCTAATCCATATACATCCTTTCATGGAGAGAAAGTATCACTAGCTTTATACACCTAGACTCTTTTTTTCTCCTGCCTGAGGTGAGGTGATCTAAATGATTTATGATTTTGGCTATGGACCCAGGCATGCATATAGCCGTCTCTTCCTATTCTCTTTTTAGAAGCTCACCTCTCTTCAAAGAGCATGTTTTCTTCCCCTTTTCTGATAATCTGAAAAGGGTCTGCCTCTCACTCCCCAGAAGTCTTCAGGGGTCCACAACTTCCTAAGCCTGGGTGGCTAAGGATATGGTTCCATATTAGACAGTAGACTTATAAGCAGTTATAAACCACATTATCCCAAATTAAATCCAGTAGTAGTAATAAAGATAGCCTTTTGATCCCTGTCTGTTTTAATTCTTATATCTTTCTTAATTGGTTTCAAACTTAGATTGAACAAAAGATGATGTTTATGGGGTCCTATAAAACTCCCAACACTATAATTCAGTTATTTGAAGGTAATCCCCCCATCTCCATGAGGCATCTAGGCAATCTATCTCTGCATCCCCATGCCCCTCCATGTTCCTATATTCTTTCATTTATAGACCATTAATTCAATAAATTTGTTCCATATTTCCTTGATCCCTTTAAGTCCAAGAGCCCCCTATTTCATTTTACTTAACAATCCATTCCTACTGCTCTCCCATGGCACACCCTGCTTTGCTTCATGCCAAAGTTCAAGTTCCATCCTTTTTAACCTCAACCTTCAAAATGTCCAGCTCTCTCATTTCCTTTTCCCATTATCCTTATCCTCCAATCTCTTTGGCTATATCCTACCTCTTAATACATCACTTTTCTCCAAATCTACCAGGACTGTGGACTTCTATCCTTTCACATAGAGCCTGTATTCTGTCAACATCTTTCTGGCTTGCAATTTGAATTCCTTCTACCTTGGTTCTTTACCTATCTACCTTAAAGAAAATCCCCCAAATAAACCAATCTACACATCCACATTTTGTATATTTATACTCCAGAAGCTGGTGCTCATGGAGAAAATCCACTACCCTCTGGATCGATGCCACCCCTGCCATCATCCTTGCTGAATCTTCACTGATATACTACAATCTTTGTGTATTTCTTTGCTCATGGTCTGTCCAATTCATAGCTACTATAAACTGCCACGTTCTTTGAACTTCTAATCTATGCTTTTCTCCTCTACACTCTGAAAATGACTTTGCTTCCCATCCTCATGATAAGGACAATAGTGGTCACTGGGTAACATTTCCCATGAATTCTTACCTACCGTGTTACAGATAATTAAATCCACAACCATTCTCATCTCCCTCCCATTGTTCTTAGAGGAAAAAAGAGACCCAATTAAAGTATATCCTTCCTTCTTAAACAAGGTTCCAGCCTAAGGACTCCAATCTCATTAACAGACTCTTCTATCCAAGTTCTCTTTCATTGGCTATTTCTTACTAGCATATGAGGATATGAGTAGGCTCAAGTCTCTTCTATCTTAATAAAAATATCTTATCCCTTCGCGTATTGGTAATTACTACCATATAATTTATCTTTTTTTTCACAAGTGTACTTATAAAATAGTTCCACATACCTCTCAATCTATCTTGTCAACCCACCTCAGGCACCCATTTTGAGTTCCTATCATACGTGAATTCTTGGTAACACTCTTGGCCATGCTCCCTGTGAAGCTTTCTTCTCTGGGATTCTCTTCTGATTCTCCTTCACCTACTTTGATAGCTCCTTATTATATTATTATACTTCATGGCTCTTCTTCCACCATCTTCCTCCTAATGCTTAATGTTCCCAGAGGGTTCTCTTCTCAGTCTTCTTCTCTTTTCATTCTGCACACCCTCTCTGCATGAGGTTTTCTGCATTCACAATTTCATCTACTATGTATAAATATAGCTGCAAAATCTTTACCTCTTACTCACACTTTCTCCTGATTCATACCAAAGTTGTTCACCGTATATTTCCACCTAGAATCCCCTACAGAAATCTCAAACTAAGCATTCCTCAAACCAAATTCATCATCATCAAGCATAAAATCTGGCCCTTCCCTTTATTTATTAACTTAATGAAGCTAGCCATATCTATGGAGTAGCCTATACCAAAAATCTGTAAATCATCCTTTACATCTACCTTAACTCCATATCCAGCTTTCACAATGTCTTCCCTTTACTTCCTACTTTAACATACTTCCTATCTATCACCTCCTTTGTGACCTTATCATTTTCCTAGTCCTTATATTCACAATTCTTGCTTAGAAAATTGTAGAAGTTTTCTGGTTGGTTTCCTTGTCTATCCTTATCTTTGTCCAGTCCATCTTATATATCAACACCAGGGAGATCTTTCTAGTGCATACATCTGATCATGTTATTCTCCAGCTCAAGATTGTTCTCTGGCTCCCTACTGTCCTTTAAAAAATTCAAATTCCTTAACATAATAACATGTAAGTCCTCATTGTTTAGCTGTGATCAAGCTCCCTAGTCACATTCAATACATGTTTAGTTAACTCAACTGAATGACTTAGCCATGGTCATACAGCTGGCACATGGTGTAATAAGGACTGAAATTTAAAGTCCTTGGACTACATGCCTAGCATTTTCTTCATTGCTGCATCCCACCTACACCATCATCTTAGTGACACTGACATATATCAAAAGAACCTGAAGGCTATGAGCAGCCCGATACTACTAGTCACTTCCATGTTCTGAGGTCTACATTTTAACGCTTTTGTGGCACACCAACCAAAGTCATCATTACCAAATGAAAGTTGCCCATTTTAGGCCGAAGCAGCTTCAGGTTCCCAAAGACCTCTTGGGAGAAGAGGACAGTTCCACGATGATTAAATATTAATGAGAGTTGCTGCAATGCAAAGAATAGCAAGTGGCCATCCCAGAGGGGACAACTTTGTAATTTCTGTGAAGTCCCAAATTTTGCTCAACTTGGACTCTTTTCAAGTATTCTATTTCTAGGTAAGACATTTTAAAACTTAGTTTGTTGTGGGTGGGTAGGTGAGAATAACTTGTTTGGGTTTATCCGGCATTTTGAATCGCTTCATTGAAATCACTTTCTTGTCCTAAGGAAATTAAGTGAAATTTTCAGTCCTTCTGGGCCTGTGGTCATATGGTTTAAGTCCCTCTCTTTGGTTTTGCTTTCGTTGCTGTTTCCAAGCCAGAATCCTCTTCTGACCTTTATTTATAAGGGGGGGAGAAATTTGAAGTAATCTATAAGATATACCCAATGCCATCCAGTCATCTGAGGACAGTGTAGACCTAGAAAGCCCCTCCCAGAATATCTTAGGTCCCAGTTTACTTCACAGAACCCTGGATTTAACTCACATACTGTCTACTGCCAGGGGAATCTGCTTTAGTGAAAGGAGAAGGAACTGCACACAGCCAACCCAGCAGAGGCTCAGCATCTCATTCCCAGAACTTGCTGGGACCCATTTCTCAGCTCTTTTTTTTTTTTTTTAAGATTTTTTATTTATTTAGTTGACAGAGATCACAAGTAGGCAGAGAGGCAGGCAGAGAGAGAGGAGGAAGCAGGCTCCCTGCTGAGCAGAGAGCCCGATGTGGGGCTCGATCCCAGGACCCTGAGACCATGACCTGAGCCAAAGGCAGAGGCTTAATCCACTGAGCCACCCAGGCGCCCCACATTTCTCAGCTCTTTGACCTGAGACAGGGAGAGGGGAGTGCCTGTGTGTTCCATGGAGGTGCGAAAGCACAGTTTGTAGCTCGGCAGGAGCCAGCCACAGAACCCAGCCATCATGACAGGTTTTGTGAAAGAGCCTGAAGGTGTCTGCTGCACCTCACACTAATTTTTTCTCTCATAAAGAGGTTGGTGTAAAGTCATTTAATTACTGGGTGTTAAGTGAACAGCTAATATGTCAAGTTGGTGAAATCCAGGCTCCCAGGGGCTGGTAAGTTTCTGTGTTTTAGCCTTCTTTATAGCACTCACTTTGCCTTTCTCTCCTCACCCTCAGCTGCGTGGATATTTTAGGGTATTAAAAAAAATAGTTATATTGAAGAATATAGAATTATTCAATGCTAAATGAAATAATAGCAATATTTTTTAAAGTTTTTTGAAAAAGATAATTGTTGAAGACTGAAAAATGTGACATGGTGGGAAAGTGAGAATTCTAGAATGTAAAAGATTCAGATTTAAATTCCACCTTTACCATTTGCTAAGCCATTTGCCTTCAGCAAATTATTCAACTTCCTGAGCTTTGGTTTCTGGAAAATGGATATAAAAACAACTTTGCAGGTTTACCTTTCTACCTGGCCAGTAAATTTAAGATTCCTAAAGGCTCATTTCTAAGCTTTCCTATCTTATTTCCTTCCTTGGAAAGGAAGGACACCGATGGCTTCGCACATCATCTATGCACAGGCACCTCCCAGAATTCTATCCTTGACACACATTTCTCCTCTGATTTGCCGATTCGTGTATCCTACTGCCAACCTCGCAACTCCACTTGGATGTTGCAAATGAAACCCCAAAGCAACCCCTCCTGCACCTCCCATGGCCCTCTCCCAGCCTTCTCTGCCTCAGGCTATGGGTTTGCTACCCATGCCATTCCACAAGCTGAAAACTTCAGCATTATCCTTGACTGCTTCTTTTCCTTGTCCCCAATATTCAATTCATCAGCAATTCTATCAAGTTTTTCTCCTAATATTGATTGAATATGTACTATTTTCTCCATCTCCTTGGATGTCACACTATTATAAACTGTCATCATTTCTCACCTTCGACACCCTCCTCACTCGTCTCCCTGTATTCATTTTTGCCACTTCTTTCCAAATCCATTTTCCTCCTAAGTTCCAAAGTGATCTTGGCAAACAAAAATGTAGTTCTGTTACTGTCATCTACTTCAAACAGTTAAGCAACTCTTCATTGCTCTCATGATGGAGACCTAAATCCCATCCAAGGCCTACAAGCTCTAATCTGTTCTTATTTCTCCAGCTTCTTTTCTCATTTTGCTTTCTATTCCTCTGAATTCCAGTTTCATTGGATATTTTGTTTTTCAAGTGGACCCTCTTTCTTCTTGCCACAAGGCCTCTGCACACACAATTTTCTTTGGAGCATTACTCCAACTCTTAAATCTATCAAATACAAAGATGTATCTTCACTTATTTATAATTAATTTTACCCCTTTCTAAAAATAGGAGTTCTAACATCATTTCCTCAAGGAAGCCCCCCAACTTAAGCTGCACATCGGTGCAAGTTCCACCGCACACAATAGCACTGGCTGAGGGGCAAGTGATGGGAGGAACTGAGTAACACTCATCAAATCCCTGTATTCTGACAAACCTGTGTCTCCTAGGACATTTTAATCTAATTTTCTCAAAAGTGTGGTATGAGTTAGCAGCTTATCCTATATCCCCAGCCTAGGTCAGAGCTCTGCAATTCTTGCTGTCATAATACCACATATTCTCATCATAATTGCAGTTTTGTATTTACTTGCAGAAGATTATGTGTTTAGTGTCTATCCTTTCTAGTGGTCTGTGTCTCCTAGTAGCTCCCAGGAACTATATTTAATTTCATTAACATTGCATCCATTGTCTAACATAAGCCTTGACATTTAATAGATGCTCAATATTTGTGGAGTGGATGAAAAATGAATGACAATATTACTATGAGGATAAATTTTTGTTTGTGAAAGCAGGATGGCATTACCTGAAACACAGCAAATACTCAATATATATTTGTTTGAAAATGACAATGAATGATCTGCTACTCAAATATTAAGTGACTCAGTTGGGGTCACAGCACTATTAAGTGGACAGTGTGAGGAGATGCTTCCGAGGTGACCATTCAGTGTATGGAGATGCTCAGGAATAGTTTTTTTTTTTTTTTTTTTTAGTGTAGAGGGCTTTGAAGATTGAACATGTCCACTTGGGACATGAGACTCTTGTCATTTTTTTCCAGTATCATATTCAAGGCAGTATACTGGAAAAAGTGCCTTCACGGGCTGCCTGCTTGCTCTTTTGGCAATGGTCAGATAAAACTAGGCATTTATTTGGTTGACGCCACTTAGAAAAATTGAACTGAGGGCACAAGTCCAATAAGACCTCAGTCGCTGTCTCAGATAAAAATCATTAGGATCATCATAGCTTGCATGTATTGAGTACTTTTGTGACAGGCATTATGATAAGTACTCTATATCCATTATTCATTTCACCTACAACAATCCTGTGAAGTATTAGGTTGAGCTGTACAAAACTGTCAATACTTGAACCCTTGGCCTACCAAAATGGCAATTTTATATTTCTCGACCTACTAGATACCATTACTACCATCTTAAAGATGAGGAATTTAGGTTCCAATAGCTAGAATTAGAACCAGGCAGTCTTAAGATCAGTCATGGGCAGGAACTAGAAACCAAGAATCAGGTCTCTGATAATTACCAAAGGTTATTTGAGGCTTTATAACTTCCCTATATTTACTATTTCAGTTCTCCTAACTATATCTTTGTGCCAATTCATAGTAAAACTCTTTGCAGTGAAAGGGGCTGTGTGTGTGTCTCCACACAAAGACTACACCCCATTTCTTACCTACATTTGGAAAGAGAGGGATGTCAAGGATGGAGTGAGCAGCAGCAGTGCTAAAGAGGAAAACGACTGCAGGCTGTCTCCAGGCTCTGCAGGAAGGAGAAAAAAGATGAAGAGCCCCTGCAGCACCTGCTTGAAGTAAAAACGACCTGAGTGGAATTTTTGAGAAGAAGTGAGGCCCACAAGAAGTCATGCCCCTTCCTACAGCATCAGCCAGCCGCCTGGGGACATGAAGTCCTATTCAGGTCTCTGCCTTTGCTAGGTCTGAATATTAGTACCAGAAACACAGAAATGGAGGAAATGTTACAGGTCACATGCTCCACATATCTCTTTTTAAAGATGAGAAAGCTAACCAAGCATTTACTGAGCAGCTACTATAAGCCAGGTAATGTACTAGTTCTTGGTCCCAAAGGTGTGAACTCGAGAGGTACAGCCCCTACCTACCCTTACAGGGTTTACAAACTGAGCAGAATAGTCCATCACACTAAATTACAGAATAATAAGACTAAAAGCCTAGGATGCAATTATAACAGTGGACATGGCCAGGTGTGGAAATTTTATGAGGAAGGATTTAAACTGAATCTTCAAGAATTTGAAGTAGGAAAGCAAAGAGAAGCTGACCACTGAAGCCAAGTTGTCCACTTGGTGTCACAAAATTAGCTTTATAATGCAGGCCAACTTACAAGCTTCTCTGTGCCTGGTGTGTAAGCAGGGTAATATTAATTTAGTTAATTCACGGAATGGTGATTATTAAATGCACAAGTATATGTAAAACACTTAGTACATAACAGCTGCTCAATAAGTGTCTCTTCCCTTCCTCCAGTTTTTCCTGGTCCAGTATATCTTCCAGTATGAGACTTTATTCTGGCATGCCTTTAGTCTTAGGACACCCAGCCCTTCAGGGCCAGTAATTTAGTTTGTATTGATACCTGTTTAAATTGTTGCAATGTTGGTCTTAGAAATTGCAAACACAATTTGAGAACTATGGCCTTTCCCATTACTGGGACAAGAGCTTTGTGTTGTATCCAGGGACTGTATGCCTTCTGCTTTTTCATCTCTAACTACTGCCCATGTTCTCCCATAATTAAAACTCTTCACAGATGACTTTAGAAAGAAGAAAAACATTATTTCAGGCATGTGTACTTTGTAATATCATTCTAAAACTGCCTAATGGTCTGTTAGAGAGGTACTATTTGGGGGGATCCTTTTCATCAATAAGGTGCTAATTTTATTATCAGAAGTGTTAATTATCATATAATCATTTTAATTATTGCATAATAATAATATTGTTGTTGACAATATTGTTATCATCATAGTTATTAGTAGGTTTTCTATGGACCATTTGCTCTTCTAAATTCATGGCATGGATGACCTTATTTAATCCTCCAAACAATATTGTGAGATGAGTGCTATTATTATCCCCATTTTACAGAGAAGAAAATGAAGGCTCAGAAAGGGAAGCAGACATAGAAGCATAGCACTATGATTGCTGATGCTACCATTATGAAGAGGATGCTATCAGGGCACCAGGGATACTGAGGAAGGGCATAGAACCTATCCTGGGGAGACTGAAAAAGGCATCCCAGGGAATGTGTGTCACTGAAGTGAACTTTAAAGACTCAGAACACTCCAGGCAGAAAGGAGGAGGAAGGGCCTATTAGGCAGAGGATGCAGCATGAGCACCAGCCTGAAACCTGATGTGATTGGACAGTGGTGAGAAGTACTGCCATGATACAATGATCAAGAGCAAGCAAGACAGTGGAAGATGGGGAGAGGTATGCAAGGCATCCTACTGGAGGTGGGCAAGGACTAGAGGTTGAACACCCCTGGCCTGGCCTCATACAGAACCAGAGAGTACACCACCTGTGACAGGAATCCTGTGGAATTCGTGGCAAAGGAGGGACATGATCAGGTTACAGGACAGGTAGATCCCTGAGTGCATTTTGACAATGGATGTGAGGCAGGGAGGTCAGGTAGGAGGCCATGAGAGAGATAATGAGAGCCTCAGCTAGGACAGTGCCAGCAGGGAAGGAGGGGAGAGGAAGAATTCAAATGTGTTTAGGAGGCGAAATTGTCCAGAGTGGGTGAATGACTGATAGGGGAAGGGCTTGGGTAGAAAGGAGAAGGAATGCAGGATGGCTCCACAAACCAAAAAGCAGAATAATCAGAGAAAACTAGCCTGAGCCTAGAGAAGGTTGAGATTGCCAAGTTAGTTTAGAAATACTCAATTTTAGGTGATGCTGGGATAAACAGGTAGCAAGTGACCATCTGACAGCTGGTATAGCAGTCTGAGGCTCAATTCAAAAGTTAGAGCTAGGAATAAATATGGGGAGAGAGGGAGCATGCACACATACACAATAGTCTAGGCCCCAGAACTGGATAGGAATGCCAGGGGCAGGAGAAAGAGTGAGAAGATAAAAGGGCAGAGAACAAAACCCTGGGAAACACCAATACCGGAAAAGCGAACAGAGACAGAACTTATAAAGGAGAGGAAGAAAGAGGGAAGCAGAAGCCAGAACAGTAGAGTGTGGTGTTCTGGAAACCAGGAGAGGACACGGTGCCCAGTGCTGTAGAGTCAAGTAAGGTAATAGACCAACTGCAGTGTTGAATGCCCATGTAGACATCAACTCCTGACACGTCAAAGCCGGCATCTAACGCACAGATGGCCGTAGAAGCCAATGGGTTGAGAAGGAAATGGGATGTGAACAGCGTTCGGTGTCCATTTTGGATTATGTGCTCTGGGCTGACAGGGCATTGTCAGGGGAGTCCCTGTAACCAGAAACCAGATCCCATTACTCTTCTTTCTCTGCCTTCTGCTTCGCCTCCAACTTTTCTTACTCACTTCCTTTGTACTTCTAGATTCCAGGTCCAGCTCTGAACAGGACCTGAGGCCCTAGAAATAACAAGATCACAATTTCAAAAGCAAGATCCAGGATGCTCTAATTTCAATATGGTATTGTCGACCAGGCACTCAGGTGTGTGCAATAGATCACTGCTCTACCCTGATAGTGACTGGAAGTGACAGGAGAGAAGCCCACCTTCACCACTACCCCTTTTTCCAGGCCACCATCATTTCTCTCTATACCAAAGCAAGAAACACTTTGCACCCTTGTCCCCTTACATCTGTTTTCTACATTGCAACCAAAACAAACCTTCAAAGCCATTCCATGTCTTCCCATTTCACCTGGAATAAAGCCCAGTCCTTATCACTGCCTAAGAATGCTAAATAATCTGGTCCTAGTCTATGTCTTTGATCTCATTTCCAATACCTTTCTCTCTTGCTGCTATACTTTGGTCACACTAGCTTCCTTGCTGGTCCTCCAACACAGCAAGCACATACCTGCCCTCTGGCACTAACCAATCATTTTGCCTGGAATTCTCTTCCTCTAGAAGTCTCCATGGCTTCCTCCCACCTTCCTTCCTTCGGGACTCTGCTTAAATATCATATATGTACATTATATGTATACACAGACAGACATTCCTGTTCCCCAAGAATAGAAGCTCTGTGAGGTTATGAAACCTGTCTATATCTTTAGCTCTTATTGGGCAATTAATACAAAACCACTGAATAAAAAAGGGAATGACTAACTAAATACAGCCATGAAAATATGTCCCAGAATCTGAATCAAAACAGAATGGAGCAAACAGAAACTAAGACCAGATAGCAATCCTCTGGCAGGCATGTACCAAAATACTTCCCCCTGTGTTGACATCATGATACACACAGTGTTGACTTAAACAAGTCTGGTCCTTGCCCATAATAAGCAGGCACTTAAGTTGAATAGACATATTAAATAATTAGTGAATGAGACCATTTATAGAAAAGTACTGGCAGTCTTTAAATTAAAACTCTAATTAGTAAATTTATATTGCCTTGCTCTGAGCCACCGGATGATTCCCCACTCCCATCACTGTTCCTATCTCTGCCATAAACGTCTCCTTCCTACATGACTCTCCCTGACAGAACCAACTACTGGAGCCCTGGCTTAACTCCTTGCTCCCTTCCTCATTGAAAGAGCCTTCTCATTTTGCTACCCAGGAATTTCCCAGTCACTGGTCTTCCTTCCGTACGAATATCTGCCCGTCAGGGTTGAAAGAAACTCAGAGGCGTAAGCAAAGAAATCAGACTTGTTATTAGAGCCATGTCTGATGCATCCAAGTAACTGAGACTAGTTAGAGACTTAAGCCATCTGTTTAATAGTGATTCAAAGGAATTCTAACACCAATATATTATGGGACTTTCTGCCTCCTGTCTGTTAGTCAAAAGTTATCTATATATATGGTTTTTAATATTGCCACATTGACTCTAATAAGACACCAGAAAGAAAGTGAGAAGTATATTGACCCATTTTCCTGTGGACAACATGATGTAGAAAGAAGTAAGTTGCTGAGGGGCAAGTTGTTGTAATTAGAGGTCGGGAATCCTGACACTTGATCTTTATATCTCCTCTTTTTGGTAACTACTGATTGTTCAGTGAGGTCTTGGGGTTCCATGGGGAAAAAAGAAGAGCTGAGTCAATAATTTTGATTTCTTGGCAAAACCTTTGCCTGAGTAGGCTTTTCTGGAAACAAATCCCTGTAAGGAAAGTCCCACCAGATTACCACACCAACTTGAAAAGTATCATATCCATGAGGTTATATTAACTCAAAAGATGAAACCAACAAAACTGACAATCACACTATGGTACCAGACTGAAGAATCTTTTCTTTTTTTAGACAAAAGTTGATATAGTAATGCTTGACCTCATTCACAACAGCCCGCCACCTATATGTGATTACCCACATAATAACAAACAAAATAAAGAAATCTGATACAGTGTTTTGATATCTCTAAGAACAGGATGTTCAGGATGCTTTGCCTATATTCTTTCCTAAATCTAGAGGAAAGATCTCGATTTGTTTATTCAACTAACATATTACACATACAAGTAAGCAGCACTGAAGTAAATTAGGGTGAACAAGAAGGTATACTGGGAAGGTATAATTTTCTTCCATCAGTATTTCTGAGAAGTAGACAAAAAAGCAAGAAGTGACATAAAAACCACCCATGGAAGGAGCAAAATATTACAGTATAAGTTGTGTCAAAAGGAAAGGATGAAATATAAAAAAGAGCCTAAGTAAAATACGACAATTTATTCATTTTATAATTATTTCCCAAGCACCTAAAACATCCTTAATATTGTGAAGCATAAGACAAAAACATTATTTTGAAAGGTCTTAAAATTGACCAGAGAAGACAGAATACATGCATTAAAGCTAAAGAGAAATATGTGCAGCATGATATTATTTATTGATTGAGTGGCAAAGCAGGGTGTGTGATATTCAAGAATTTGGGAAGGAAGCATTCACTCTGGATAGATGAGAAAGTACATGGCATGTCAGCCAGTAATACCTTCTACTATAACAAAAATGCAACAATCTCAATGACTACACAGAATTAAAGTTTACTTCTTCCTCATATAGAGTCCAAATCAGTTGTTCCCAGAGAGTAAGTCATTAAGGACATAACTCTTTTCATCTTGTAGCTCTGTCCTCCTCTACGTCTATAGAGTCTTCTCTCTTTAGCTGGTGGATAAGAAAGAGAAAGAGTACTGAGAACTGACTGGACATAGCAATTTTTCACAGGCAGGCCTAGAAGTGATATGCCTCAGTTCTACACACATTATATCAGCTAGAACTCAATCCCAACACTACACCTAACTGCAGAGGAGGACAAGGGAGTGAGTGGTGGTGAACACACAGCAGTCCCTGCCACAGTGTGTTTGGGAGAAGGAAAGTCAACCTATTAGGCTAGAACAAAGGGCTAGAGAAATAGACTAAATGAAAGACGGAGAAAGGACACTGCTCTCTAGGAGCTCTGGGAGGAAGAGCAGGCACACTTGAAAGGTTTAAAAACAAACAAAAGAATGTGCTTGATTGTCCTAAAAATGAAGTATTAAACAGTGGAAGGTGACTCATTGCACTGAAAGGTTGCTCAGGGTGGCATGACTGGGAGAGGTTTGTGAAAATAGTGCTGAGCCTTGAAGTGTGGCTCAGGAGGCAGATGGTATGAGTAGATAACTTGGTGGCATAGGTATAGATGTGTAAAGAAGAGAGGGTAACAATGATACAAATGAGGAATGAGGACAAAGAACACGAGTGAGGGCAGAGAGATCATGACAAATTTGCTGGAGGCAGGCAGTAATTAGGCAAGTGATATTTATCAACGAATACCCTTTGGAATTGGGAACACGTCTTCATTTATAGAACAGCCACACACCACAGGACTTTTAGCATCCCTAAACTCCACCCATCAAGTGCTGGTCCTGCGCCCGCATAATAGTGACTTTTAAAATTCCCCCGTACTTCAAAATCTCTGCCTGGAGATAGGTATGGAGCAGTAATGCCTCTATTGAGGGCATATTGAGGGCACCAGCCACAGAGTTAAGAGAGGCAAGGTCAGAAAAGAGGTCAGGAAACCTTTATTCTAAGGTTCTGATGTGACACTAAGGAAGTTAAGGCAGAGAATATAGGAAATAGAAAGCTACTATTGGTCTTAAATGGGGATTGTGCTGAAAATAGTGTTCAAATCTGTTACCTCTAGGCTTGATGTCCAAGATGGTGGCACCACTAATTGGAAACTGTGTTTCAAATTCAACTGAGGCGTAACTCACAAAAGACTTATACCCAAATCAAGTCAATTAATCCAAATGTCACATATGGGCATTCAAATATTAAACAATAAATTCCTGAAAATTCAGGACACTCCTAAATTAAGACCACTAAATCAGTCTCCACCTCCTGAGGCTAGAATGGTATGTAGATAGAAGTAACTTCCCCTAATGAAAGAAATCAATCTGGCAGGAAACCAGAGAAGTTAAAGTAGTTTGAAAGTGTCTACATTTCTTGTACACATGGCCTTATTTTGTGAATGTTTCTAGTATTTAGAGAGCCACTGCAGTTACTTCAGACATGTCAGGCCCTTCAGAACAGATATATCTTGTCCTGATTCCCAAACCACTGGAAATGGTTCTCTATCAAATAACAGAACTGCTGATTTGCCAAGCTACACTTTTGTCCCCATATCCTTTGCCCCTTGAGTGGCCCTTAAAATAGGAATTTCTAACTGAAGAGCATGCTGAGTGAAACAGAGCTAACCCACAGGCTAGGACTGCCTGCGACCTCACAATCACAGAGCCTTGTTTGGCCCTCATGGCAGTGATGTGGGACAATCACAGAGGTCAGTCAGATGCACCTGCAGACCTGATAGGAAATGTCACTCAGAAATGCCTCCATTGCAAAAAAGCATCTCTAAAAGGATGTTTGAAAATAACCATGATGAGAGCCACAGACAGAGCATTTAAAATTTTTTGAAGGAAAAAAAGACAGGTTCACACACAAAAAAGAAAAAAAAAACATGGAAAAACAATTCTAGCAAAATATCTCTCATAAAGGGAAACAGGCAATAATCTGTCCAAATGACATGACATCTTTTAAAATTCACTTGCAGTTTTTCATATTTCCAGATAAAAAATGTCATGTAGGTGAACAAGCCTCCTCTTTTAAAAATCCAGATATTCCCAAGAAGGCTCTGATGTAATCACTGGAACATCAAAGTAAATTACTTCAATCAGATTATTTCCCTTCTTTCTTCTCAGGAAAATGCCCTCCATTGAGGGAACAGGGGGTTCAGTTGAAGACAAGACATAGGTAACTTTGACCCATGAGCAACTTTGAGGAGAAGTGTTCCAGGAAGCATTGCTCTTTAGGAAAAGTGGAAAGTGGGAGTCAGGAGACAAATGGAAAAAGGAAGGGGAACTTCTCATCCATATGCACATCTGCCTCTCACTACCTGTGGAATCAGTTTAAGATTTTCTTTAAGACAAGAAAAAATTATCATCCTTTTCATTCACAAATGTTTATGGACTGCGTACTTGATCTCGGGAAGTACCAGGTTCTGAGTATCCAATAGCAATCAATACAAACTCCTATCATCTAAAGGCAGAAGAATGGATTTCAGCAAATGGGAAAATCTGCAGTTTCTATGGAAAGTAGGAGGTTTGGGATCAACACCAAAAAAGGCTGGGGTGAAGGAGTCCTAAAGAGCGCACTCATGGAGGAGGAAGAAAGGGGCTATGGGAACAGGTATGGGTGGAGGTGAAGGTGAGGAAGCTAAGGTCATATGGCCATGACCTTCTCAACAAGGCTAGAGATGTCTGTTGACAATACAGTCTGAGAAGGAAGAAAACAAGCCATAGAATATAGAAAATGTGTTCTTGACATTGGTAAGTCTGTTTTTTTCCTGCTTTTCACCCACTAGAGGTATGCAGCCTGGTTCAAATGAGTTAATGTGCAAACATTTGATAAAGTGTTGGTAATTAGCCTGATAGTTCCACCTCCCTAAATCTTCAATGATATTCCAACAACCTGTTAAATGCCCCTTTTTGTTCTAGAAAACTGTATACTTTCTGATCTTATAAGAGCTCATCTTTGAAACCAATTAATCAGTCTTTAGTATCAATAAATCCTTACTGAACACCTGAGAAATTACACCTAAAAGTTCAACAGCAACTTTACTGGAAATTAGGACCTGCTCACTCTGTTCCAACTGTTTGGATATCCTTGCTTTCCACCAAATATGTTAAGAGTACTATCAACATGGACGGGACAAGAAGAGATTATGCTGAGTGAAATAAGTATGTCAAGCAGAGAGAGTCAATTATCATATGGTTTCACTTATTTGTGGAGCATAAGAAATAACACGGAGGACATGGGGAGATGGAGAGGAGAAAGGAGTTGGGAGAAATTGGAGGGGGAGACAAACCATGAGAGACTATGGGCTCTGAAAACAATCTGAGGGTTTTGGAGGGGCAGGGCGTGGGAGGTTGGGTGAGCCTGGTGGTGGGTATTAAGGAGAGCATGTATTGCATGGGACACTGGGTATGGTACATAAACAATGAATTCTGGTACACTGAAAAGAAATTAAAAATAAATAAATAAAGATTTAATTAAAAAGAAAAAAAAAGAGTACTATCATCTCACTAGCTGTCTCCTCCACAAATCTTCCGAGACAGAAAGACAGTTTACTCCTTCACCTCCTCTTCCACCAAGTTTTGTTCAAATGTTACCATCTCGGCAAGCCCAATCCTAAAACCCCTTTTTAAAACTAACCTTATGGGGGCACCTGGGTGGCTCAGTGGGTTAAAGCCTCTGCCTTCGGCTCAGGTCATGATCTCAGGGTCCTGGGATCGAGCCCCACATCGGGCTCTTTGCTCAGCGGGGAGCCTGCTTCCCTTCCTCTCTCCCTGCCTGCCTCTCTGTCTACTTGTGGTCTCTGTCTGTCAAATAAATAAATAAAATCTTAAAAAAAAAAAACAAAACTAACCTTATGACGCTTCCATTCTTCATGCCCTCCTCCATTTTTCCATAGCACTTAACCATCTTCAAAATAGGGTGTAATTTTGTAAAAAGATTCTATCATCTACCTATTTATTTATCTATCCATACTCCATCCATCCATCCATCCATCTATTTAAAGAGAGCATGTGTGAGCCAGTGGGATTAGAGGCAGAGAGAGAGAGAGAGTCTCAAACAGACTCTGCGCTGAGCATGGAGCCCCACATAAGGCTCTATTTCACGACCCTGAGATCATGACTTGGGCAAAAATTAAGAGCTGGCCACTTAACCAATGACTGAGCCACCCAGGCATCCCCACAGTTTATTTTTTTTAATTATATATCTTTCCATCTCCAGCCAAGAATAAATCTCTGTATATATGTTTTTTCTTTCCTTTTTTATTAAAGATTTATTTTAGAAAGAGAGAGTGTGTGTGTGTATGATGGGGAGGGGAAAAAGGAGAGGGAGAGAGAGTCTCCAGCAGAGTCCACATTGAGCACAGAGCCCTACCTGGGGCTCGATCTCATGATCCTGAGATCACAACCTGAGCCAAAACCAAGAGTCAGAGGCTTAACGGACAGCACCATTCAGGTGCCCCACTTTCCTTTTATTCTTACTGCCCTGTTGTAAAATCTAGAATAGTGCCTGATGCAAAATAAACTATTTCTTGACTGAATGAAAAATAGTTATGGCTCATTCTGTTTCTGAAAGAGAGTCTTTTTTCAATTAACATATAGTGTATTATTTGCCCCAGGGGTACAGGTCTGATAATCATCAGGCTTATACATTTCACAGAACTCACCATAGCACATAACCTTCCCAATGTCCATAACCCAGCCTCCCTATCCCCAACCCCCAGCAACCCTCAGTTTGTTTTGTGAGATTAAGAGTCAAAAAGAGAGTCTTTATCAGCACCTTCTTGTACCATTTTCAGTTTCTGAGATCTCTGGTAATTGGTTCTAGAGTAAGATCATGACAAACACAGTCAAGAAATATCTAATGTCATTTATTGAGAACTCCCATCAAAATGACCAAAGGTAGTCTTGGTGGAAAAAAGCAGAGGAAAAGAGGGTGAGAGAGAAATAAAGAGACAAAATCACTGAGGAGTTGGTGTGCAATGAGAAAGACAACATGTGACTTAAAACAACAGAAGACTCAGCACGTGAAGAGGCAAATGGGCTGTCCTCTACCATTTTCCTAGCCTTTCTACCATGAAGGAAAGTGAGGTCAAAGACCATGCCCCACATGGGCTGAGAGGTTCCACCTGCCATCCTCCTGTCACTTCCTCTGTGGGAGGTGGTGTCAGTGTTCTTGAAGCTATACTTTAATGGAAATGGACAAGACCAGGTGGATTGATTACTGACTTAGCCAACTGCTCACAGGAGTTTCCTCAGATAATTAAATGCAACGTAGACTACATACTGACAGAGACAAAACGCTTCTCTGAAGTAAATGTTAGGATGCTTATGCATTGTTTTTATTAAGTCTTGTATTCGAGACCTTGAATGTCAGTATATATGTTTTATAATGGGAGTAAAACATCAAAATTATGTCAACGGAGATTTGATATACAAATATTAGCTTTATATTCAACTCATGCATCCAGTGCATAAAGCGAGGTCTATAGTTGTTTTACTGTATATACCTTCTCTTTTACGCTCCAATTTTTTTTTTTTTGAGATTCTGTAGTTCTTTCTTCTTCACTTTGCATCATGCCAGATTTTAAAGTCTGAGGTTGCAGATGAATATAAACAAGTATATTTAATCAGTACTCTGGTTCACACCACTATTTGATACTACACCAATGTTTGAATCAATGTACGGTTCTTCATTTACTTTGGATGGCTGTGTATAAGCTTTATGCAGTGTTGAGAAATGGGTGTTTGAGTCTACAATCCTAAATTTGAATTCCAAAATAGCTCACAAAACCTTGGATATACTCATCTCTAGAATGACATAATAATTTACATCATATAATATTAGGAGTATCAGTGATAAAAGACATAAAGTGCCTCACATGGGCCCATCAACACAGTTGCATTTCAACTAGAAGTAGTTCCATTCCACCTCCCTGTTCTTGACTTTCCTATCTTCTAGGATTTTTTTTTCTCCATTCAAGGCTGCCATAGATACCAGGTTCTATAAATCCCTATCCTCTTTTCCAACAAGACTGATCTCATTCAAGTTACATAAATGGAACTGGCATGCTGACCCAGCACAGTTCTATAAAAATGTCCTCATCAGACAGTGAGCATTTGAAGCTACAGTTTAAGAGAAGATTGTCTCACTCAGGTAGGAACAGTCCCTGTTTTGTTTCCATTTTGAAGGGCATACCACCTTATAAATGTTAATGACTTTATTCAGTAAAGACCTCAATTAAGCTGTTGTGCTCCACTTGGTTAAAATCCTTAATATCAATCATTGTTAACCAGAAATTTAGAGAAATCTCACATGAAGTACCAGAGGAATCTCTATAATAATTATAATGAATATCACTAATTTAGTATTATGTGCCAAAAATTTTTCTCATTTAATTCTTAAAAAAAATTGTGTATCTTTTAAAATAAAAAGGTGTATCTTTTAAACATTTGTAATAGGAAAGTTAAGGAAACTTGCTTACGAAAAAGGAAATAATAAAAATGAGAACAGAAAATTTTTTAAAAAGGAAAAAATAAAGTTGATAAAAACCTGAATATTCTCATCAAAACAAAAAGTCCATAAAACAAATTCCCAATATCAGGAACAAAAAGTAGATTTTCCCTAAAGACTGTACACACATTTAAAAGGATTAATAGGGGACTATTATATACTTTATGCTAACAAATTATACAGATTAATGGACAAATTCTTAAAAAAACACATTACTAAACTGATATAAGATAAAACTGGAAAATCCATACATCTGCTAAAGAAAATAAATTTATTATTATTATTATTTTTTTTTTTAAAGATTTTATTTATTTATTTGTCAGAGAGAGAGAGAGCATGAGAGCGAGCACAGGCAGACAGAGCGGCAGGCAGAGGCAGAGGGAGAAGCAGGCTCCCTGCCGAGCAAGGAGCCCAATGTGGGACCCGATCCCAGGACGCCGGGATCATGACCTGAGCCGAAGGCAGCTGCTTAACCAGCTGAGCCACTCAGGCGTCCCTAAATTTATTATTTTAAAAAAAACCTTTTCCACAAAGAAAAGAGCAGGCTCAGGAAGGTTTTTTTTTTTTTTTTAGATTTTATTTATTCATTTGTCAGAGAGAGTGAGCACAGGCAGACAAAGAGGCAGGCAGAGGCAGAGGGAGAAGCAGGCTCCCAGCCGAGCAAAGAACCCGATGCGGGACTCGATCTCAAGATGCTGGGATCACGACCTGAGCCGAAGGCAGCCGCTCAACTAACTGAGCCACCCAGGCATCCCTCAGGTGGTTTTATTGGTGAATTCTATCAGACATATACAAAGAAATAAAACCAAATTTGATCAACCTCTTTAAAGAAAAAAAGAGAATACTGTCCAACTGATTTTGTGTGTCAAGAATAATGCTAATACCAGAACCTGAAATAAACATTACAAAAAGAGAGACAAAGAGAACAAGAACTACTGAGTAAAATGTAAACTAAATTGCAAAATGTAAACTAAAAGTGTTAAATAAATTGACTCCACTTATATATAAATATGATCATGATACAGGAAAACAGATTGAAAAATGTTAATGTCTATTCATGATTAAAAAAAAAAAAACTAAATGACAAAGGGCTGCAGATTGGATAAAACAACAGGACCCGTCCATATGCTGTCTCCAAGAGACCCATGTGGAACCTACAGATACATCCAGACTGAAAGTAAAGGGATGGAGAAGTGAAGATGGAGAAGTCAATGGGCCTCAAAAGAAAGCTAGGGTAACGATTTTCATATCAGATAATTAGATTTTAAACTAAAGACTAGAGTCAGAGATAAAGAAGGACACTGCATCATTCTTAAAGGCTCTATTCACCAAGAAGACCCAACAATTGTAAATATTTATGCCCCCAGTACAGGAGCAGCTAACTACATAAGACAACTGTTAATCAAAATAAGAGCCATATTGATATGAATACATTAATAGTAGGGGATCTTAACACACCACTCTCAGTAATAGATCATCCAAACAGAAAACAATAAAGAAACAAGAGCATTGAATGACACATTGGACCAGATGGACCTCATAGATATATACAGAACATTCCACCCTAAAACAACAGAATACTCATTCTTCTTCAGCGCACATGGAACGTTCTCCAGAATAGACCACATAATTGGTCACAAATCAGGGCTCAACCAATACCAAAAGATGGAGATTATTCCTTGCATATTCTCAGACCACAATGCTTTGAAACTGGAATTCAACCACAAGAAAAAGTATGGAAGGAATACAAACACTTGGAAGCTAAAGACCACTCTGATTAAGAATGTTTGGATCAACCAGAAAATCAAAGAAGAACTTAAACAATTCATGGAAACCAATGAGAATGACCACATCAGTACAAAACCTATGGGATATAGCAAAGGCAGTCCTAAGGGGGAAATACATAGCCATCCAAGCCTCACTCAAAAAAACTGAAAAATCGATGGCGGAGAAGTAGCAGGCTGAGACGACATCAGCCAGCAGGAGATCAGCTAGATCGCCTATCAAACCATTCCGAACACCTACAAATCCTACAGGAGATCGAAGAGAAGAAAAACAACAATTCTAGGAACAGAAAATCGACCACTTTCTGAAAGGTAGGACCAGCGGAGAAGTGAATCCAACGCGACGGGAAGATAGACCCCAGGGGGAGGGGCCGGCTCCCGGCAAGTGGCGGAGCACAAAATCAGGACTTTTAAAAGTCGGCTCCATGGAGGGACATCACTCCAGAGGCTAAACTGGGGTGAAGACCTCGCGGGGACAGCGTGGACTCAGGTCCCACAGGGTCACAGAAGGATCGGGGGTATCTGAGTGTGGCAGAGCTCACAGGTATTAGAGCGGGAAGCCGGCTGCGGAGACAGAGCCCAGGTTTCCTAGAGCCATGGTCTGTGACATGGGCCGGTGCTCTGTGACACGGGACGGTGCTCTGTGCGAGGGGTCCCCACAAGATCCGGGGAGACTCCGACCCGGGAGAGCTCAGGGATCTACGGGGTTCGGAGACTCCAGGTGGGACTCTGCCAGAGACAGAGACGCTTGGTCACAGGCTGGGTGAGCTCGGAGCACTCCCAGAAGCCAGTGAGACGGGACTGCTTAGGCACGATTTTCTCTGAGCGCGGTCTCCGGGCGCAAACGTGGGCTGGAGAGACCGGAGGGATTAAACGCTTTTCTCTGAAGGCGCACTGAAGACTGGGGCCCCTAGCTCTCGGCTCCTCTGAACCCGAGATTGGGAGGCCGCCATTGTCATTCCCGTCCTCCGGAACTCTACGGAAAGCGTTCAGGGAACAAAAGCTCCCGAAAGCAAACCTGAGAGGATTACTTAGCCCGGCACCTGGTAAGGGCGGTGCAACTCCGCCTGGGGCAAAGACACCTGAGAATCACTACAACAGGCCCCTCCCCCAGAAGATCAAAGAAATCCAGCCAAGACCAAGTTCACTTAACAAGGAGAACAGCAGATTCTTATCTGGACAAAATGACAAGGCGGAAAAACTCACCACAAAAAAAAGAGCAGGAGACAGGACTGAAGGCTAGGGACCTAATCAATACAGACATTGGTAATATGTCAGATCTGGAATTCAGGATGACGATTCTCAAGGTCCTAGCCAGGCTCGAAAAAGGCATGGAAGATATTAGAGAAACCCTGTCAGGAGAAATAAAAGCCCTTTCTGGAGAAATAAAAGAACTAAAGTCTAATCAAGTTGAAATAAAAAAAGCTATTAATGAGGTGCAATCAAAAATGGAGGCTCTTACTGCTAGGATAAATGAGGCAGAAGACAGAATTAGTGATATAGAAGACCAAATGACAGAGAATAAAGAAGTGGACCAAAAGAGAGACAAACAACTACTGGACCATGAGGGGAGAATTCGAGAGTTAAGTGATGCCATAAGACGAAACAACATTCGAATAATTGGGATTCCAGAAGAAGAAGAAAGAGAAAGAGGAGCAGAAGGTATACTGGAGAGGATTATTGTAGAGAATTTCCCTAATATAGCAAGGGGAACAAGCATCAAAATCCAGGAGGTGCAGAGAACACCCCTCAAAATCAATAGGAATCAACCCACACCCCGCCATTTAATAATAAAATTTACAAGTCTTAGCGACAAAGAGAAAATCCTGAAAGCAGCACGGGACAAGAAGTCTGTAACATACAATGGTAAAAATATTAGATTGGCAGCAGACTTATCCACAGAGACCTGGCAGGCCAGAAAGAACTGGCATGATATATTCAGAGCACTAAATGAGAAAAACATGCAGCCAAGAATACTTTATCCAGCTAGGTTATCATTGAAAATAGAAGGAGAGAT
>ML103828.1:21374-35286 GCA_003697995.1 Taxidea taxus jeffersonii | reverse complement strand
TTTTTTTTTTTTTAAGATTTTATTTATTTGACACAGAGAGAGAGATCACAAGTAGGCAGAAAGGCAGGCAGAGAGGCGGGGAGAAGCAGGCTCTCCGCCGAGCAGAGAGCCCAATGTGGGGCTTGACCCCAGGACCCTCGGATCATGACCTGAGCCGAAGGCAGAGGCCTCAACCCACTGAGCCACCCAGGCGCCCCTGTTGTTCTTTTTTAATCTAAATATTTTCTATATCTATCTTATAATATCAATTTCATCATTTTTGTAAGATTTTTGTACCACTTAGTGGACATCACAGTTACTTGGTAAACACCATTTCTTGTAAGTGTTTGGTACCCTTGCTCCCAGACTTCCTCTACAGAACCATATCAGCTCACAGTCCACTGTGATTTACCGTACTTGACTTTCAAGGAAATGTTATGCTGTGCTTTACAGGTACTTTTACATTAATTGTATTGTTGTCATTTTTTTATGTGTCTCTTTATATTTTCAGGTCTGCTGTTTAAAAGATGTACGTTGCTGCTACCCACAAGGGAAAGACTAAAGTACATTCACAAAATACTGGCAGAAGTAAGATCACACTTCTCAACTGGTTCACAATCTTGATTTCTAGTAAAGCTATTTGTTACAGCTTTTTAACAAGCTATGGATGGATCATTTTATTTTTTTTATTTTTATTTTTTTTGTTTTGTTTTGTTTTTTAAAGATTTTATTTATTTATTTGACAGAGATCACAAGTAGTCAGAGAGAGAGGAGGAAACAGGCCCCATGCAGAGCAAAGAGCCCGATGTGGGGCTTGATCCCAGGACCCTGGGATCATGACCTGAGCCGAAGGCAGAGGCTTTAACCCACTGAGCCACCCAGGCGCCCCTATTTTTATTTTTTTAATATTTTATTTATTTATTCATCAGAGAGAGAGGCACAGCGAGAGAGGGAACACAAGCAGGGGGAGTGAGAGAGGGAGAAGCAGGCTTCCCGCTGAGCAAGCAGCCCGATGTGGGGCTCGATCCCAGGACGCTGGGATCATGACCTGAGCGTAAGGCAGACGCTTAACGACTGAGCCACCCAGGTGCCCCTGGATAGATCATTTTAGATCCATCTTCAGTTAGTAGAATTTTGTGAGTTAGTACTAATAACTGATTGATGATAGTCTAATACTATACCAAGTATCCAGAGATTATAAAACACCAAAATGTAGTAGTCTTTTACTTATCATAAAATAATTTTTATGTATAACTAAGAATATCAGTCAAGTTTATTAGAGTTATCAGAGTATAAATGTATTTTTTATCCTACATGAGAATCCTGAGGCTGTTTTTTTGTTTTGTTTTGTTTTTTTAAGATTTTATTTATTTATTTGTTAGAGAGAGAGAGCGAGCACAGGTAGACAGAGAGGCAGGCAGAGGCAGAGGGAGAAGCAGGCTCCCTGCCGATCAAGGAGCCCGATGTGGGACTCGATCCCAGGACGCTGGGATCATGACCTGAGCCGAAGGCAGCTGCTTAACCAACTGAGCCACCCAGGCGTCCCCTGAGGCTGTTTTAAAATGGTGATTTAGGGACGCCTGGGTGGCTCAGTTGGTTAAGCGGCTGCCTTTGGCTCGGGTCATGATCCCAGCGTCCTGGGATCGAGTCCCACATCGGGCTCCTTGCTCTGCTTAGTGGTGAGCCTGCTTCTCCCTCTGCCTGCCACTCTGTCTGCCTGTGCTTGCTCCTGCACTCTCTCTCTATCTGACAAATAAATAAATAAAATCTTTAAAAAAATTTTTTTAAAAATGGTGATTTAGATATTTTATTAAAATGAAATAATTTCTGAATATTAATCTTACTGTTTATGAATGTATGAAAACATAGGAAAGTATTTTTAATATTAAAATAACAGAACTTCTGAGGGTGCCTGGGTGGCTCAGTTGCTTAAGTGTCCGACTCTTGGTTTCAGCTCAGGTCATGATCTCAGGGTTGTGGGATTGAGCCCCATATCAGGCTCAGGCCTCAATGAGGAATCTTCTTGAGGTTCTCTCTCCCTCTCCCTCTGCCCCTAGCAACCCCCCCGTGCACACAAGCACACTCTCTCTCTTTAACTCTCCCTAAAATAAATGTTTAAAACATTTTAAAAATAAAACTTTTGGGGCACCTGGGTGGCTCAGTCGTTATGCATCTGCCTTCAGCTCAGGTCATGATCCCAGCATCCTGGGATTGAGCCCCACATCGGGCTGCTTGCTCAGTGGGAAGCCTGCTTCTCCCTCTCTCACTCTCCCTGCTTGTGTTCCTTCTTTTGCTGTGCCTCTCTCTCTCTGATAAATGAATAAATAAATAAATATTTTAAAATAAATAAATAAATAAATAAAACTTTTATGGTAATTTATTTCTTGAATGTGTATCCATGTGTTTAGGCATAATCTCTGTATAAGTTTTTGATTTTTCACTATACAAACTCAAACATACATCCAACACTGATGGTTCAGTTCTACACTCAATAGTATGCAAACTGTTTCTGATGCATTCACTTTTTTTCATGTCAGTATTTGCACTGAGTTCAGGTCTATATTATTAGAGCAGCTTCTCAGATGACCTTTCTGACATCTCTTTCTTTACTTTGCAAGACATTCTGTGTGCTGAATCAGGGTTATTCTTCCTAACTTTCATTGAGTTAATTTTCTTACTTAAAAATCTTTGAGTAGCTACTTCGGCAAGATAGGTCCAAAGTCTATAGCTGGTATTTGGGACTCTTCCTGTCAATGCAACCTTACTCCCTACTACACTGAGCCCAGCTAAGTATGTCATATCTTTTCTTCCCACATAGAGCTTTTCATTCCTACCACTGTACAATGTTATCCTTATTTTTTCCCTCACCTATCTTTCCTATCTTTTTCATTCCTTATATTTGAATCCTACTTTAAGACAATGCTTTTTTCACATGCTGTTTTGATCATTCCCAAATTTATCATTTCTGCTTTCACAGTGTCTGATATAGTGTGTATTTAGTCATTTTCACAGCTATGTATATTCTAACCTGGATTATCAAAATAATTTCACAGGCGTCTATTTTATTCTTCTAAATAAATTATGAACTCCTTTAAGACACTCTATTTTATACTTCTTTGTGATCTTACTTATGTAACACAATGCTAGCTATTTAGCGTTTTCATTTTTTTTTTTTTTTAGATTTTATTTATTTGACAAAGATCACAAGTAGGCAAAGAGGCAGGCAGAGAGAGAGTGAGGGGGAAGCAGGCTCCCTGCTGAGCAGAAAGCCCGATATGGGGCTCGATCCCAGGACCCTGAGATCATGATCTGAGCCTAAGGCAGAGGCTTTAACCCCCTGAGCCACCCAGGCACCCCCATTATTTTCAATTAATAGTGAAAAATATTCCTGCATATTTCCATTAAATTTGAATGTCCAATCATTATACAGTTCCATTGTATAAGAGGAATTAATAGTTGTTCTCTTTACAGGTTTCCTGTTTTAAATTCAGTGGCTGTGCAGCTCCTATCCAATGTTTAGGATTACCATGTTATGGCATATTTTTACAGGTACATTTTTTTAAAATGAAAGAGGAAAAGGTATGTTTTTTGAAGTGTTAACAGGTAAAGCATGTAGTCTACATTTCCATAGGTTAATAAAAATAATAATAATCTAAAAGAGAACAAAATAAAATTATAAAGATTTGAGGAAGTGTTAATCTAACAGTGTTTTGCCACCTCAGATTTTCTTCTTGAATTTCTCAAAACATTTATTTGCTCAATACCAATATACTTAAGTTTCCAGCCAATTATAAAGACTAGAAATCTTGTGGGGTGGTGCACGCACATGCATGTGTGTTGTGTAATGAATTTTTAGTTTTGTGCTAGTTATTTAAGATATGATTTTTAGAAGTAAAAAAAATTAAAGCTTTGGAAGATGTGTTAACTATCCTTACTGTGGTAATTATTTTGCAGTATGTACAATTGTAAAATCACTACACTATATACTTTAACTTACACAATGTTATATGTCAGTTAGATCCCAAGCTGATAAAAAAGAAATCAACTACCTGATTTTTTAAAGTTTTTGACTAATCTTTTATTATAAACAAAGAAGATTAATACTATTATTTAGTGTTATTCAATATTAATGGTATATTGTTAATCTATTATATTGTTTTAAGCAATTTAAAAGTATAGTTCACCTTTGAAGAACATGGGTTTGAACTGTCCATGTTCACTTATACACAGATTTTTTTCAATAAATACAGTACAGTAAGTACTGTAAGTATATTACCTCTTCCTTACGATTTTCTTTTTTTATGATTTTCTTAATAGCATTTTCTTTTCTTTCACTTTATTGTAAGAATACAGTAGACAATACATATAACATACAAAATATATGTCAATTGACTATGTTATTGGAAAAGCTTGCAGTCAGCAGCGGGCTATTATTAATAGTTAAGTTTTGGGTAAGCCAAAATTGACTGGAGGGGTGTGAGTGCCCCAACCCCTGTCTTTTTCTTTTCTTTTCTTTAAGATTTTATTTATTTGACAGAGAGAGATACAAAGAGAGAGGGAACACAAGCGGTGGGGTGGTGAGAGAGGGAGAAGCAGGCTTCCCGCAGAGCAGGGAGCCTGATGTGGGCCTCGATCCCAGGACCCTGGGATCATGACCTGAGCCAAAGGCAGATGCTTAATGACTGAGCCACCCAGGCGCCCACCCCTGTCTTTCTCAAGAATCAACTGTAATAACTTATTTAAAACTTAACCTTACAGGGGTGCCTGAGTGGCTCAGTGGGTTAAGCCTCTGCCTTTGGTTCAGGTCATGATCTCGGGGTCCTGGGATTGAGCCCCACATCAGGCTCTCTGCTCAGTGGTGAGCCTCTTCCCCCTCTCTCTGCCTTCCTCTCTGACTACTTGTGATCTCTCTCTGTGTGTCAAATAAATAAATAAAATCTTTTTTAAAAAGTACCTTGCAAAGTTTACAACAATTTTGCTCTATAAGCCAGCCTGCCATCTACCATCTGCGTGCCCAGATTCCAGCAGCATAGGCCCTCCTATTATCTCTCTTCTAAGATATATTTTTGCTTTTTGGGGAGGAAGGACAGGTAATATAAACATATATATTTATATAAAATTATATAAAAAGGTACAAACGTGTATAAAATGAAAAGGAAGTCTACCATCAGGGCCTGTCCATGGTCCACCGAGTTGCCTTCAACAGAAGTAACTGTTGTTAGCAGTTTCTTCTATGTGCTTGCACAGGGAATGTGATTAATTTGTAAACTATTAAAATCCAGTTCAACTATTTTAAGAAAAATTTATATGATTAATCAACCTTTTCAAAATCTAACTATAGTGGCATGTCATTTGAATTTCCTTTTCATATATGTTTAACTATACATTCTGTTTGGCTCAAAGAAAAATATTAAACTTTATCCTAATAAAAAAATTTTGCTCACTCGCATCAGAATTTTTTAGTAAGTGCTCATAATTGTCACATTAAGATGAGATCATTCTCATTTGTAAGCAGTATCATAAATGATAACTAGAGGAAGTCAAAGGGATTCTGTTGAAAACTAAACTACAGTATGGCTGTGACACGTATCTAATGTTGTGCTCTAGGATTTTGGTCTTTGTTACTTTGCCCATATTGTCAGGGTTCAGGATTCAGCACCATTTGAAAGTGTTCTGAAAGGATACTCCCTTGGAAACCAAAAAGAAACTGGGTTTTGGGGCATCTTTAGGATTTGTTTATGTATAGTTTCTTATGAATTTGAATTTTCCATAGTGGATAAAAATTGTACATCACCTCGATCATGTGCTATAGCAGTTATGCTCACAAGCTAGCAGTGACTTATATTTTGATTTGATGGTCAGAACATCTGTAATATTTCCTTCATTTTATTATTCTCAGACCTTAACAGCAGGTTGGGATGGACTCGAGTGCCATCGTGTGTATAACTTCTTATGTGAGCTGACTAATCTCTCCCGCAAGATGCAGACTGTTGTCTGCAGCAAACCAGGTAAAAAAAAAAAAAAAAAAAACAATCCACAGCTAATATTATACAGATACTAAAATAGAAAAAAAAATAGCAGAGTTCAAAAGTATGTTTAAAAGAATATCATGAGGCGCCTGGGTGGCTCAGTGGGTTAGGCCTCTGCCTTCGGCTCAGGTCATGGTCCCGGGGTCCTGGGATTGAGTCCCACATCAGGCTCTCTGCTCAGCAGGGAGCCTGCTTCTTCCTCTCTCTCTGCCTGCCTCTCTGCCTACTTGTGATCTCTCTCTCTGTGTCAAATAAATAAATAAAATCTTTGAAGAAAGAAAAAGAAAAGAAAAAATCATGACATCCATATGTAGTAAAAGGACAAAGAAATGTAAGGGGAAGATAAACACTGAATTAGATTGTGAGGCACGTGATTAGAGAAAGAAGTATTCAGAGGGCTCAACTGTATGAATAATATTTTGTTAATTAGACTGGATGGAGGATACAAAAGTGTTCATTATAGTATTCTTTAAACCTTTACATATATGAGATATTTCATAGTTTTAAAAATATGGAATCCTACAATCTAGCAATTTCACTCTGAGATACTCCCACAGTGTGCATAAGGAGACCTGTATAAGAATGAGCATTACAGGGGCACCTGGGTCCTCCTCTCTCTCTGCCTGCCTCTCTGCCTACTTGTGATCTCTGTCTGTCAAATCAATCAATCAATCAATCAATCTTTAAAAAAAAAAAAAAAGAATGAGCATTACAGCATGTAACCATGAAAAACTGCAAACAATCCAAATGCCCCTTTTGAGGAGAATGGAAAAATGAATTAAGTATCCATACAGTTAAAACCATTATAGTTAATATGCATGAACTAAAGCCACATGTATTAATATGGATAAATCTCAAAATATAAGTTGGGAGAAAGGTAACCAAAGGATATTTTCAACATGTTACTATTTATATACAAATTAAAAACATGTAAAATAATTCTATATGTTCTTTATGGTAATATACATGTACTAAATATAAGAACATAGTTAGGAGATGTGATGTTATGTTCATATGTCAGCTTGGCTGAGTCAAATACCCAGTACCCAGATATTCGGTCAAACATTATTTCTTAGATGAGATTAACATTTAAATCAGTAGACTTTAAGTAAAGCAGATTACCCTCCATAATAAGGGTAGGTCTCATCAATCACTTGAAGGCCTTAGTAGAAAAAGACTGACCTCCCAAGCAAGAAAAAATTCTACCAAGCAGACTGCCTTTGGATTTGAACTGAGACTCTTCTCTGGTCTCTAGTCTGCCAGCATACCCTGCAGATTTTGGATTGCCAAACCTCCATAATCTTGTGAGCTAATTCCTCAAAATAAATTCTTCACCATATATATATATATATACATCCTTTTTATTCTGTTTTTTCTGGAGAACGCTTACTAGTACAAGAGGGTCAATATCCAAATTCAAGGTGGCGATTACCTCTAAGGATGAAGGGGAAGAGGATTGGGAGTGATATACAAGAAGCTGTAACATACCTGTGTTTTATTTATTTTTTAAAAATCTGAAGCAAATATAGGAAAAAGTTAAGCCTGGACAAAGTTAAGTGACTGGTATCCAATATTTGTTATGGTATCTCTGCTTTTCTGACGGCTTGAGATATTTCATTATGAAACAAATTATGGATCAAAATTGGATCTAATCTAATCTAATCTAAGTCTAATGAAACAATAACAAAATTACTTTATCATATCCCTCCCTGGAGGAAAAACTTTTATTGGCTCCCCAGTGTCATCAATATAAAGTCCAACCTGTTTTTACTGGCTTTCACATTCTCATCTCAATCTACTTTTTCAAATTTATTCCCCACTGTTCTCTGTATCTGCTTGACATAGAGTAGTCTTTACCACTTTCCTCACTGTCTCACATATCTCATACACATTTCTACCTCATATCTTTTATTCATTCTCTCTCTTTTAATTCTAAAATACTGTCTCTCCTCATCTTTTAAGACCCAGTTTGCCAGACTTCCTCTGTAAAGCCTTTCCCGATGCTGGCTTAATACATCAAGGGGTACTTCTTTCATTGGGTCTTAGATCAATAGACTTTCAGTTTACTCTTGTCTTATCTACAAGTAAGTAGAACATAAATGGTATAAAAATGTAAAATGGTAAAAAAAAATGTAAAATGGTGCCACAACTATGGAAAAAACTTGACATTTCTCAAAAAAGTAAACAGAATTATCATATGGCCAAGCAATTCCACTCCTAGGTATTCCTAAGGGAATTGAGAGCTGAGCCTTGGAAGGATACTCATATGCCAGTGTTCCCCACAGCGTTATTCACAATAGCCAAAAAGTGGGAACAACCCAGGTGTTTATAAACAGATGAAGGGATAAACAAACGTTGGCTCTTCATACGATGGAATATTTTTCTGCCATAAAAGTAATGAAGTTTTAATGCATGCTAAAATGGACAAACTTGAAAAACATGCTAAGTGAAATAAGTCAGACACAAAAGGACAAATATTGTGTTTCCACTTAACTGAGGTACCTCAAACAGGCAAATTCATAAAAACAGAAAGCAGATTTGAGGTTATCAGGACCTGGGGGCAGAGGGAAATGGAGAGTTACTGCTTAATAATTTAATAACCTCTATTTGAGGTGATAAAGAGTTTTGGAAATAAATAGTTGTGATGGTTGAACAGCATTGTGAATGTAAGTGATGCCACAGTATTGTACATTTTAAAAATGGTTAGGAAGGCAAACTTTGTGTTATATATATTTATATATGTATAAATAAATTTATATTTTTACCACAATTTTAAAAAATTAATAATAGATTTTTCAAAAAGATTTTATTTGTTTGACAGACAGAGATCACAAGTAGGCAGAGAACAGGCGTGGTGAGGGGGAAGCAGGCTCCCTGCTGAGCAGAGAGCCCAACTCGGGGCTTAATCCCAGGACCCTGGGATTGTGACCTGATCCGAAGGCAGAAGCTTTAACCCACTGAGACACCCAGGCACCCCAATATAATAGATTTTTTAAAGTTCAGTTATTTAAGTAATCTCTACACCTAACATGGGGCATGAACCCACGACTTCAACTTCAAGAGTCTCATGCTCTTCCGACTGAGTCAGCCAGGCACCGCAATATTATTATAGATTGTAAACTATTGAATTATACACTTTATTTTTTTAAAGATTTTATTTATTTATTTAATTGACACAGAGAGAGAGAGACAGGGAGAGAGGGAACAGAATTAGGGGAAGTGGGAGAGGGAGAAGCAGGCTTCTCGTGGAGCAGGGAGACCGACATAGGGTTGGATCCCAGGACCCTGGAATCATGACCCGAGCAGAAGGCAGACACTTAACAACTGAGGCACCCAGGTGCCCCTGAATTATACACTTTGAATGAGTGAATTTCTTGGCATGTAAATCATATATATTTTGATAAGTCTGTTTAAAAAGACAAACAAACCCAAGATACTACTTCATACCTACTAGAACAGCTAGAATCAAAAAGTCATATAACAAGTGTTGGTGAGAATATGGAGATATTGGAACCTTCATTCATTGCTGGTCAGGATATAAGATGGTACAGCCATTTTGGAAAGCAGTCTGGCAGTTCCTCAAATGACTAAACTTAGAGTTACTATATGACCCAGAAATTCCACTCCTAGGTATATCCTCAAGAGAAATGAAAAACATATGTCCACACAGACACTGGTACACCAGTGTTAATAGCAGCATTGTTTGTAATAGCCATTTTTTGTAATAGACCTTTGGATACAACCCAAATGTCCATCAGCAGGTGAATGGATAAACAAAATGAGATATATCTAGACAATGAAATATTATTTGGCCATAAAAATGAAGGAAGTACTGATATATTCCATAACATGGATGCTTGAAAATGTGCTAAAGGAAAGAAGCCAGTCACAAAAGACCACATACTACGTGATTTCACTCATATGAAGTCCAGAAAAAAAGAAATCTTTAGAGACAGGGTAGATTAAGCAACCAGTGTTACTTAAGTCTAGGGGTAGTAAAGAATGGAGGGATAGGGGGGTGATAGCTAAAAGAACAGGATTTGTAGGGTGCCTGGGTGGCTCAGTCATTAAGTGTCTGCCTTCGGTTCAGGTTCTGATCCCAGGGTCCTGGGATTGAGCCCCGTGTTGGGCTCCTAGCTCAGCAGGGAGCCTCCTTCTCCCTCTCCCACTCCCCCGGCTTGTATTCCCTATCTTGGCTGTCTCTCTCTGTCAAATAAATAAATAAATAAAAACTTTTAAAAAAATGGGATTTCTTTTTGAGATGATAAAAATGTTCTAAAATTGACCTGGTGCTGGCTGTGTATATCTGTGAATATACTAAAACCACTGAATTGTATGATGTGTAAAGTTTATCTCAATAAAATTGTTTAAAAAATAGTCCCTTGATAATCTAAAATTTTTACAAAGGAAAATAAAGTAGCACTTCAGTACAAAGTATATTATGGATATCTATCACTGACCATATCACTGTGTGCGTATCAAATATGCACATCAGCCTTTCTAGGAAGAATGGTTTACAATATTTTTGTCTTCATAGGAAGTGCCCGAAAACTGGAATTAAGGATAAGACTGTTCTGTAGGAATGTCCTGCTTGATCATTGGATACATCGGAGTGATTCTGCTTTTTGGTTGACACGTATATTAAAACCATGGCCAATGGTGAATCAGGCGAGATTATTGTATATCATCTTCGGACCAATATCTCCTCAAGATGGTGAGCATCCATTTTTTTAGGGCTGTATATTTTGAAAAATGTTAATTACTTCTACTTTATGAAGCATATCTTTTTATACCTGCTTAGTTTCCTCATTCCTAATGATTAAACTGTGTTTCATCATTTCATAGATATATACTACATTAGCTTATGCATAGCTTAAGCTTCAAGACTATAGGCCATTACCAAATATATTCCTGTCATCTCTGGTGTACCTAGAAATCACTACTTTTCATTTCTAAACATTATCTTACTTCAAGATTATGTTTGCTGCTGGAAGGGAATAATACTGTCTTTAAAACACAGTAGAAGTTAAATTGATGTTTTACTTAATTTTGGGTGCATAATATGATTATGCACATTTTTTGCCTTTTTAATTAAGTTTGGCTTAGATTAATGTTAAAATTAGCACGCAGTTCTTTGGTTCACATTACCTATGTCAGGAGGTAACCAGTTTAAAGCAGCAGGAAGCCAATCTGGGATTAAATTTTATGTGTAATTCACAAGGAGAATTGGTCTTAGGTAGAGATTCAAAAATTGACTGGATTACTTTGTTTTGATATACTTAATGTTTGGAAGACACTCAAATACAGCATGCTCTCTTTTTGGAAGGGTATCAGATTTCATTTGATTTTAGTAAGATTACATTAATTGTTTATTATAATTTTTTGAAGATTTTATTTATTTATTTGACAGAGAGAGAGAAAGCAGAAGCAGGGGAAATGGGAGAGGGAGAAGCAGGCTCCCCGCTGAGCAAAGAGCCTGATCATGACCTGAGCCGAAGGCAGACACTCAACCTACTGAGCCATCCAGGCAACCCATTATAATTTTTGTAATAGGAGTAGCATTATTTTTTCACTAGAAGCTATTTTCTTGGCGAAACTACCTTTTCTTTACTTCATGTAGCAATTGTTGCTAAACCTCATCACATCAGTCAAAGACAGTCACACTTACACTGTTATCAGAATTGACTTTTCATTATGAAAGTAGCATATGTAAGCAATGGGATTCTATAATGCCATCCAATTTCCTTTTTAAACAATCCATGAATCTTTATCACAAAGCCAGCTATTCTGTCATAGCCTAGTTTTTGTTTCAATTATCCAGGTCAGGTGGTTTGGCAGAAAATGATAGAAGGACCTACAGATGAATCCAGTCTGAAAGGTTTGGCTGATGCTATAAAATTACTGTATGACACAGGCACCAAAGAGTGGACAGCAGATGATGTTATCAGTCTTGTAGATGAACTATCAGGTAAAATTACATATTTGCCACACAGAGCGGTAGAAATGTATTCTTAGAATGCAATTATAAAATTGTAAGGATAGTTCTACAGGTAACAAATGAATTGCCTATTCGAAATCAACAAGTGCCTAAAATATTTAAAGAGTTTGGTATATGTTTTAAGAGAATGCATATAATCAATTTCCTTTCCTCCAACTGCCAATAAATGTATATTTACTACTATTTGAAAGTTTCATAATCTACTTAGCTCAGTTATTCCCATTTTGCAAATTCCAAATTCTCACAACCTCCTAGGTTGTGTAAGAAGAAAGCCCTCTCCTATTAGCTCTAAAGGAAAACACTTTTTTCCATTCCTGCAGAATCCTTTAGAGTCTAAAGGTTATAGGTTTTCTTTGCTTGATAGAATTAGATCACCTTGCCTTTTGATCTGTATGTGGAAGAAATGCCTTGACTATATTGCTAGGACTTTTATAAAAGCCACTATAACTTGGCAATAATCTCTGTTTCTGGTTGAATGCAGTAATTACAAAACTAAAGCATTTTTTTCTGTGCTTTTCCCTTGGCTCTAGTTGTATTTCCAATACGGTAATATAACATTGCATGTAGTTAATGATGTTTACTAGAGCTATTATGTAATTTCTCACTAAATAACTGTTCTTCCTCTAATAAAAGTGGTTCCCCGTGAGTGGCTTCTAGAGAATAATGCACGTCTCCTAATCCTAAGTGGAAACAACATCTGTTTCACTTTCATGGCGAGTAAAGCTGTGAATGGACGGGCCATTGAACTGGCAAAGCTGATAGTCTTTTTGGCTTTGGTAAGTAAAAAACAAGCTTTTCTCCAGCAAGTTGTTTAATATTATAGTTGACCTACCAGGGAGCTGCCCTGAAGGAACTGAAATACATTCAGAACATTTTGAAAGAATAAGTACTTAAACATCTATTTTATGTATATTTAAAATTTTTAAAATATATATAATATAATATCGTATTTGGAATCATTCCTTATATTAATCTCACCCCACTTAATGTCCATATTTTCATTATACAGCTCTGCCGAGTTATATTCTTTTTTAAAGATTCTATTTAAAAAAACAGCTTTTATGATTTGCTTCAAAATAATCATTGGGGAGCAGGAGAGGATGTGAAAGTAAATGGTAGTAGAGAGGAGACGGTAATTGCTGAAGCTAGGGAATGGATATTGGGGGTTCACTATACTATTATCTCCACTTTTGTATAGTTAAAATGTTTTTCAAAATAAAACATTAGGGACGCTCAGTCGGTTAAGCAGCTGCCTTCAGCTCAGGTCATGATCCTGGGGTCCTGGGATCAAGCCCTGCATCGGAATCCCTGCTCTGCAGGGAGTCTGCTTCTCTCTCTCCCTCTGTCTCCCAACTTATGTTCTCACTCTCTCTCTGTCAAATAAATGAATAAAATCTTTTTAAAAAGAAAAAAAAAACATTAAAGGGGGCCCCCTGGGTGGCTCAGCCGGTTGAGTGTCCAACACTTGGTTTTGGCTCATGTCAGGATCTCAGGGTCATGAGATAGAGCCCAGCATCAGGATTCACGCTGGATGTGGATTTTCTCTTTCCTTCTTCCTCTGCCCTGCCCTCCACTCTGCTCTCTCTCTCTCAAAAATAAATAAACAAACAAACATTAAAATACATTTAATATTCATTCATCTAAACACATTGAATGTTTTACTGTGGGTCTAACACTGTGTAAGATTCTAAGAGTATGGAAATTAATGGAGCAAATCTCCGACCAAAAGCTGCTTAAGGTCTTTTAAGATCTATCAAGGTATATATAAATAAATTCAGTGTGATAAGTACAAATATACGTGTATAAAAAGATACAAGCAGACGTAGCAGAGGAGAGCCAATGCTGGGTGAATATAGCACAGACAAGGCTTCCCCAGCCCCAGCAGAAAGTAGTTTTTTTTTTTTTT
>ML103828.1:0-20974 GCA_003697995.1 Taxidea taxus jeffersonii | reverse complement strand
TGATCCCAGGGTCCTGGGATCAAGCCCCACATCAGGCTCTCTGCTCAGCAGGGAGCCTGCTTCTCTCTCTCTGCCTGCCTCTCTGCCTACTTGTGATCTCTGTCTGTCAAATAAAATCTTTTTTAAAAAAATGAATGGGAGGGATGCCTGGGTGGCTCAGTTGGTTAAGCAGCTGCCTTCGGCTCAGGTCATGATCCCAGCGTTCCTGGGATGGAGTCCCATATCAGGCTCCTTGCTCGGCAGGGAGCCTGCTTCTCCCTCTGCCTCTGCCTGTGCTTGCTGGCTCTCTCTCCCTCTCTCTCTGACAAATAAATAAACAAAAAATCTTTAAAAACAATTTTTTTTTTAAATTAAAAAAAAAAGAATGGGAGGAGTTTAGTTTGCTGGGAGGTGGGGGGTGGATGTGTGTGTGCAAATTATTCTAACATGTACCTGCAGAAGTTACATAGAAATCTCATTGATTTGCCTGCCATTACAGATGCCACCCCAGCCAGCGCTTCAGAAGCACTAGAATAGTCTTCCAGGTGACTATTGTGAGGAATGAGTGACGTAATACATTTCCTATGGAATAGATACAAGAATCTTTACCAAACCAACAGCTTAAAACATGAATTAAACCTCTGTGGCTTTTCTTAAAATGCGAAAGTGAAGAAAGCTATCAGATTAACTACATTCGCAGTATAAATATTTATTTCAGTAATTAAGCAGATTGCCTCTGAGAGAGAGAGAGAGAGAGATGGAACTGCATGTATTTGCAGGACCGTTAAGCAGCTCAGTATTATTTCAGGAGTAGAATGTGCAGAGGAGGAGGAGGTGAGGAAGGGCGATAAGAAGGGAGAGGCTAGGTAAGGAAGGCTTTGCCAACCATTCTGCAGGCCTTGAACACATCCTCTAATAGGGAGCTGCTGAAAAGTTTTAGGAAGGTGAGAGCCATGGTAAGTTTTAAGTGTTTGGAAGGTTACTTTGGCAGCAAAGTAGCAAGTCACCTTTATTGACTTCCCTAAAAAACCTCTGATAAACATCTCAATGCTGATCATTCATTTTCTCTAAGTGGCCTCAGTTTTGTCTTCTCTTCATCTTCAATTACTACTAGTGTTCTTAAGCCATTTTATGTGTGGAGTAAATCGTCTCCCAGAAGAGACTGAGAGCTCTTTGACATCCAGGACTAGGTGACTTATTTCTTTCATGGTGCCTGGAACAGTGCCTTACACGTAATACATAGTCAACAAATCTTTCCTCTTAAGTTTGCATTATAACTAAATGTTGCACTACTATATGGTTTATTTTTATACTGTATATTATTGGGCTATGTGAATTAAATTGGCCATTTAGAATATTAGTAAGTAAACCTTTTTCCTTTTGGCCAGCTTTAACTATTAACATGTAATCTTTAAATATTTTTATCCTTTATTTTTTAATTTATTTTAAAAAGATTTTATTTATTTATTTGAGAGAGAGGAGAGAGCATGGGGAGAGGTAGAGGGAGAGGGAGAAGCAGATTCCCTGCTGAGCAGAGAGCCCAGACATAGGGCTCCCTCCCAGGATCCTAGGATCGTGACCCAAGCCAAAGGCAGATGCCCAACCAACTGAGCCACCTAGGTGTCCCTTAAATATTTTACCTTTTAAATAATAGATAAATATTCCATACAACTCTCAAAGTGGAGAATTAATAAGATCATAGTTCTCTTGCCTATTAAAATTGCTTGTTTGTCACCCTTACTAGATTCCTGGAAAATACAGGCCCTGTCTTTATGGCTTAACCATTGTATCTCCAGCTCTTAGCATCTGCTCAATAAATAATAACTGCATGAATGAATGAGCAGAAGTCTTATTTTTGATATGTTTAACAATTATTTGCAATATTAGTTCTTACCTTAATGAATAATATGCTGTGATAATCTTGGACAAAGCTTTTATTTACATCACACTTTTTTCCACTAAAATTGTACCATTTGAAAGGAAAGGAAAATTAGATGTAGGAGCATTTCCCACTTACAAACTCAATATGATGTCATGTGTAATAAATTATGTAAAGTCATAAACCATCATTGTCAATACCATTTTCAAATTCTAGTGTTTTCTTCACATGAAGCTTTACCGTTACTCTTTTTATATTGAAATCAGGTTTGTGAGAAAGAACTATACTGCATGGATTGGGCAGTTAAAATGATGCAAAAAGTCTGTAAAGTCTTTAGCACTCCCATGGAAAGAAATAACTTCCTGCAGAGTGTGGCGAATGCATTCGCGTGTGTTATAATGGAAATGCTTCAGTCGGTTATGTCCGGTGAGTGAGTGTGCATGTAGACAGTGCACAGGTGTGACTACAATGCGTTCTATCTCCACTTGAAACAGGGCTAATTCCATGTAGACTTTCATTTGTAAACCAAGAATAGAAGAAGCACTTTTTGTTGGTTTTTCCACAAGATATATTTAGCTCTTGATTTTGCTACTTTCTAAATCTCGTATGGATTTTAATGGAAAACCTAAAGTTGAAGAGTCTGTTCTGAAAGGAGCTAGTTCCAGCTTTGCACAGCAAAACATTCACTTGCTCACTTCCTGACCATCCTAATCATCATAATAATGCCCTATATTGTTTAGTTTCAACACATGATTATATAATTCTGTTAAGTAGCCAACATGATAACCCCATTTTACAGATGTGAAACTAAGGCTTAGAGAAATTACTTGACTTGCCCAAGGTCATAGAGTTAGAGGCGTAAAGCATGGAGCAGCAGCATCCTTTTCTTCTGCCTTCTTATTCAGTGCTCTTATTCAGTTCCCTGATTTTGATGGTTAATGTCTGACTTAGTAAAGATCACTGACTAGTCCTCTGTTACCTATTATTAGGGAAAATTGGAACATCTTTTTCCAAATAAGTCATATATTTAAAAATTTAACTGTCATTTTCTTTTCCCTACTGTCCACTCCTGTGTGTGGCATACAGGAGACCGTGACGAAGATGACAGAAGCTTTCTGAATTTGTTCCATCTTGTGCATGCTCAGGCAAACTTCCATAAGGAGGTCTTGTATTTGACCATGAATACTCTTTCTACCTAAATACTCAGGAAGTCTTGCATTTTGAGAATACCTCACCAAAGAAACAATCGGAAGAGTGCTACTTTTCCACACTCAAAGAATAGCATCCATGGGACTTTTTATGACCTAAGTAACCTAAGAACTCCAAAGCTGCACAGAATTTTAGAAGCAACTGCTTGCACCATTATTAATATAAAAATTATAGGCAAACCCAAGAGTGTATTGAGATTTCTCCAGAAAACAAGCTCTGCCTCTCCAGATTTTGGTAAACCTAACCCCCAACTACATAGAGCATTAGTGCCCAGTTGGGGGCCAACCTGTATGTGTTGGATGTTGGAAGCAAGGGAAAATTCTGTTTTATAAGTAGAGGTGACTCAAATTCATTAAGTGGCTTCTCTGTGTTCACTTTGCTTAGGTCATGTAGACATAACCTAGAATGTTTTATAAAGATCTGTAATATGATGCTTTGGAATGTGTAGATAGAAATCACACTTTTTACCACCTTATGGCATAGAGCATTATATTTTGTTGATGTTTTACGTGAACTAACAGATCAAAAACTAAAGGAAGTGTGTGTATATATATATTCATACATATATAAGTATGTCTGTATATTTCTATACATACAAACACACACACACATACACATTTCCTTCTTTAAGACAAAAAAGTCTATAAATAGAGGAAAGTATATGTTGTCTTAATACAATTAAGTCATCTTTTATTCCTTCCTGGAGAATTAGAGTAAAATGTCACAAATAAGGGAGAATATAAAATGAAAGAAAGTACCCATTCTGCTGCCAGAACAATTTTCACAAATAATTTGCACTTCTTCCTAAAGTTTTCCTCTCTCTCTTAAAGAGCAGGGCTTGAGGGTACCTGGAAGCAGCATGCATGAGGAGGGCAGCCCTGAGAGAGTGGAGTTTCACTCCAGTAAATGCATTCCAAAGATGCTCCAGGACTATTTCAGTCTGACTAGCATTTACCCACCACTTTTACTATTAAAATAGAAATGAACAGTGTCTCACAGGGTTGAAATCATGCTGGGGCCCTCGTGGATCTCCCATTTTCTTCTCCTTGGGTTTGACCATTTTATTTCTGCTGAAGATATACACATTCCTACTGGACTTCTTAGAGGATGGCTTTCTTTTTCTAAGCCTTTGACTTAACTCACCTCTGCAGCTGAGGAAGGAAAGGAACACTAGAAAATATAGAAATTACCCACAGAAGTGGGTGTAAATTGTGTAATTTGTGGGAAATTCTCAAGTGTTTGGCAAGAGTTTAATAAGGAAGAGTGAAAATTCGGGGGAAAATATAAATTGTGATAAAAGATTTTACTATATTTCAGTAACAAAGGCACTTGCCTTCATTTTTGAAATATCGGAAATTAAACTACCTTTCCGTGATGAATCGTCCAACTATAATTTCATCGATGGCAGAAATTTTTTTCTCCAGAGTTTAGTATTTGCATATTCATGCAGAAACAAAGTGCTTGCTTTTCTCCTGGTTTCATTTTCTTCCTCTTATTTTAAGAATTCACCCATAACTAAATTATAAAGATTAAAAACTCACAAAGACCAGAATACAAAATAATACCTTGATTTTTAGCATTTTCTTCCCCCCCTTATTCTTTTTCCTGTACATGCTCTGGAAAGCCAAATCCATTTATTTATCAAAACAGTGGTGATTCCAAATTGACAGTATACCCATTAGATTATTTGGGGCAGGGAAAGAAAAGTAGAGGAAAAGGTAAAAATTTTAATATATACTGAATATTTTTAGTATTTTACTCAATAGATATTTTCATTCTCTTAGAGAAAGAAATTTGGGTTTGTGAAGTTTCCTTGAATTATCCAAGTCCCCACAGTGGTTTACGAAAGAAGCATAGTTTAACTTTACATGTTTTTGACCCAGGTTTTCAATCTCCTGTACACTTGAACTGACATGACTGCTACTATAAAATTTTTGACACATATTATTATATTATCCTGGATAATTGTGAGATTATTATGTCACCCTCCTCCAAAATTTGGAATATAAAATATTAAAAAATCGAATTCATTCTTTGGGTGCAGTAGATAAATGATATTGTCTCACTACCAATAAAAAGTACACTGACTTCATTCAGTTATCAATAGATAAAAACACTGAAACCAGATTTGCAATTTCCTCAGTTTAGCAGCCCGGTTTTTTTGTTTTGTTTTGGTTTTGGTTTTGTTTTCCAAATGGAATCAGGAATAAAGTGTGATATCAAATGTTTAATTGGGAGATTAATTTGCAAAAGCGCATGTTGTTGTCACTGATGTCAATATTTAATTGACAGAATAGACACTCATAGTACCACCAAACAAGGAGTATTAGCAAAACGCATAGCCTGAAATTATTAAGAGCTTGTCTGCTTATGACTGACTTTAGAACAGTCAGAACATAACAATGTGAGTTGCTAACGGGTCAGATAATTTATCCTATGTCTTTTCCTAAATTAGAAGATTGACCTGGTCGTCTAGCTCTTTTATTCCTCTTAATAGTGATTCCCTCAATCTCCTTTCATTTGAAGCTGATTTTTACCTCTCTCAGAAAGCGAGCCCATGACTACATCATTATATTTATCTTACTGTTGCTTCTAGACACATACACACCGTAGTAATAAACTGCGGACACTTCTTTTCTTAGAAACTAATTTAAACTTTATATCTTGTGATAAATACTCCATGCCTTAAGAAACCATGGAACATCTATCCTTAACACTTTTTTTTTTTTTTTTTTGATAATTCCTTCTCATGCCCTTCTGATCCCTCAACTTCTTTATTGTATTCACAATGCAGGGTGTAAATTAGTGTATTCGGGAAGCTGCTTAGTCATTCCAGAAGTTCAAGTGGTTGCTTATCAGGCTACTCTCCACAGCATGAACAATAGACACCTGACTTCACACTTTCCCCATCCTTTGATGACTTAGTTCATACTTCCCGTTCTTCCAATAAGAACAAAGATTTTATTGCCAGGATAGTCATCCACCTTAAGTGAAGATTAGAGCAAGCCTGAGGTGTGCAGGGAAAGATGCAGCCGGAAGAACCATCTTATGATAATAAAAACAAAACTTTACCTCTTCGTGTGATTATTACTTGAGAGTCAATCTCTATAAGTGAATAGGACAGTACTCGATTATATAATTACAGATTTCTTTTCAGTTCTACTAGCAGGTAGCAGTGAAACCTGTAGGAAATCAGGTCATGGGCTCCTTGGTTTATTGAAACATCACTAAGATAGGAAAGAAGACAGCTGTATTTGATAGTCTTCTCTAAGTTAAAATAAAAAGTGCTGAAGTACCAAAAACACAGTTTTTTTTCATCAAGAGGGCAAGTATAATTCCAGAATATTCTTCAAGGAAACAGAGACCAAAAAAAAAATAGTTTAGCCCTCGAAAGACTTTCTTATAGATATGTACAAAATTGAAAAATATGCAGTTATTTTTAAAGTATTATATTTATGGCAAAATGTCTTTGATACCTCAATATTTGCTAACCTTTATTTAATTTGTTATTTATTCATATTAATAAAATTTAAATTAGAAACATTCTAACTTGTATAGTGTTTGTTATTATGCCAGTCATTGAGTATAATTCCTTTATTTCTTATGGAGGAACTTTTTTTTTTTAAGATTTTTTTAACTTATTTAATTCACAGACAGAGATCACAAGTAGGTGGAGAGGCAGGCAGAGAGAGTGGAGGAAGCAGGCTCCCTGCCAAGCAGAGGGCCCAGGGCTGAATCCCACGACCCTGGGATCATGGCCTGACTGAAGATAGAGGCTTTAACCCACTGAGCCACCTAGGGGCCCCAGGAACTTATTTTTATTTAAGCTGTTTGTTGTAGCTCTACCATGTTCAAAACACAAAACATCCTAATATAATGTTGCAGCTAGCTATATATCCATGTTTATTTATGCTTAGTATTACAGTATATAAGTTAATTAGTTAAATAATTTCATTTACTAGCAACAACTCTTAAATTGAACAATAATCTATAAGTAGAACAGTATTTTGTACTATTTTCCTATTTAATTCCAAGACCAAATTCCCAAGCAATTAATGTTCCAAATACTACGATTACCATAGTTTAACATGAGTTTCAAAAAACAAAGTGTGTAAGTAAGTATTGTGGATTACCTGCAATTTCCCATGACCACAAGCTCTCTTTTTCTAAAAACAAAGAAGTTCTTAAATATGTCTGAATGTATCTGCCTTTGCATCTTTGAGTTCATAATGGAAGTTGTGTCAATAGGTTTTCTGTTTCCTCTTTTATATATGATTTTGGTTTTTTGTTTAAAATAGATGGGAACAAAACTAACTTAGAATAGGTCATTCTAGGTTTAACAAAATTTGGAGTGTCATAAAGCCAAATCATGTAATTTACAATTTTCCACTTCAACTATGCTAAGTCTTTTAAAAGCAAACACATTTTCTGAAATTTAATAAATCATGTCATGCCAAACTGCAAACTGAGAAAGTTTGGATTTGATTCTGTGTACCCAGAACAATGAGTCTTAGGTGGCTCAAAACTTAGTAACATTTATCTCTCCATTATTTAAACATTTCCCAAAGTATGTCCTCTTCCTCCTGAAATAAAATACATCAGTTCCCCATAAAAATCTCTATTTCTTGTCGGGAAAGCAGGAATTAATGTAATGCCACATTAATTTTTTCTAAGTAACCTACAATTATTCAGAGATGTTTTTATTGCATCGATGTGGGCAAGTACAATTTCTACTCTATAGGACAGGATTGCCTTGTGACAGATTTGTAAAATTTATACAACTTCATATTACAGAAGTAACTTTCTTCCGTGTTTTATTATGTATGAGAATGCTAATATACACCAGGATACAAATAGTTTAAATGAGAAATTTAAAAAATATATCAAAATGATGAACACCATAAAACTCTATTATAAACTGGCATATTATAGCATGGGTATGGGCACAAAGTCCTAAAATTTCTTCCAAAACATAATCACTTACTTTTTAAAACTGTAATATTTCACAAGTAATATGGGCACTCTTTCTACGTCCTTTCATTACATGCAATACCAGTGATATGTATCAATGGGGTATAACTGAGACTGCCAGCTTGTTTTCACTGAATTGTTTAGTGGTTTCAGCTATGCGTGTATACAGGCTAAAGAGCCTTGACCTCATAAAAGTATTCAGAGCGAACTTGGTTAGAGACTAAACCTTGAAGATCCATACTACTGTAATTAACTGTGTATCTTGGACCCCTCCAAAACACTAACCTTTGCCTTGAAGTAGAGAGCATTTTAGTTTGAAACACGAAGTTACGCCAAAGAGTCAGAGGAATGTTTTAGTGTCATGTCAAGGACTCCCCAGATAACTGAAGATCATCCCTGAATATATATATTTTAAAGATTTTATTTATTTATTTGACAGACAGAGATCACAAGTAGGTAGGGAGGCAGGCAGAGAGAGAGAGAAGAGGAAGCAGACTCCCCGCTGAGCAGAGAGCCCGTGGCGGGGCTCGATCCCAGGACCCCGAGATCGTGAGCAGAAGGAAGAGGGTCAACCCACTGAGCCACCCGGGTGCCTTCATCCCTGAATATATTAATGTTCAGACCCATGCCTCCTACATCAGCCTAGCATTGGTCAGATTGTCTCTTGCTATTACATACCACCGCATGGCATTGCTTTTGTTAATATCCCCTAAATAGCATAGGCAAATCGTCCCCGCCAAATGTTCGGAGTAAGTAAATATTGTCATTTTCTCCTGGCAGTGTGGTTGATGGTGCAAAAAAAAAAAAAAGGTTTTGCAGTTGAGTTTTTATTATAAAATGTCATGCGGAGAGAGCAGAAAAATGAACTACTGGTAAACTGTTAAAAGTTTGGCCCATTAGAATTCTGCTCTCGAAGGTGTGGTTTCCAACGACAATGCATCCTAGAATTGGAGAATTTTAAATGGAAAGGGAAATTTTAAAATTAAAATTAAGTTAAAATTTAATAAATAATAACATAAGAAGTAAATGACAATTTTTTAATCTAACTCTTTCATTTGTCAGAATAAACAGAAGTCCTGAAGGTGAAGTGACTTATTGAAGGTCATTCATTACCAAGACAATGCTTTTAGAGCAGTGTTTTTCCTTGGTCACAATTTTAAGAGGCAAGTTTCCATTTTAATTGGATCATATGTTGTAGTGCCTCAATTTCACTTTTTTTTTTTAAGACATGGGAATTGAATACAATATCATAAATCAAAACTCTTAAGTTAATCTTTCTCCTTGTTTATTTGTGAGCTAGAAAGGAAAGTCAAATGTAGAACAATTATGGACTTCTCAAGGGACCAGAAACCACAGATTTGGGGCCCACATCTACTCTGGATTCCACAATATATGGTTTCTTCAACCCTAATCGAACCCCCTCAAAAAAAAAAAATGTTGAAAAAAAATTTTTTTTCCAGATGAGCAATATTTGACAATATAAAAAACATTTATTTGGGAGTAAGAGACAGATTTTTCCCCCCAAAATAACAAGTAAGATGGGGTAGAGCTACCCTATTTCAATAATTTATAATTCAGCCAGTCACAAAGAATGAGGACTATCTCTCTCTTGAAATGAGAAGCTGGGCCAAAATGGCATGGAGTTGAACAAAAATATGATAAGTCTTAAAAACTCAAACAACAATTTCCTTCTTGCTGGGGAGCAAGACAAGGGCCACCACACAAGCTCACACTGCGGTCTGTAAAGACAGTGTCAAAGCGACTACTTCAGAGATGAAGGTAGGACCCCGTGCTCTTGAACTTACAAGGGGCCCCCTGCCTGTGAGAGGGGAAGGAAAGAACATATTTTAGCATCATCTGTTGCATTTACACCTAAAGAAAGGCTGTCACGATGAGCCGCTGAGCAGTTCTCCATGGTAACTTTAATGAGTCTACATTTCAGCTCGGTGTCCTCAACACCCTCCACGCACAGCTCGAACGCACACAGCGTCTGCCGGGCGTGCCCACGAATTCCTGAGGTCCGCGCGGAGGGCCTCTGCCTCGGAGCTCGAAAAGCCCCTTGCTCGACAGTGGTTAACCATATCCGGAAGGCTCTGGAAGAGGTCTGCCGGGCAGCAGGGCTGGTGCTGCTGCTAAGAGGCCTCTGGTTGGGCTGGAGACCAGGAGCTGCAAGAAACCCAGAAACAGGGCTCAGATGGGAATAGCCGGGACGCTCTCAGCAAACCTGTATTGGCTCCGGATGAACAAATGAATGCGTTCCTGTTTCCTCGCCACCAAACCCCACAGCTGGGAAAGAATGGACGTCTTCCCCCAGACCCCACTCCCAAGTACATTTCATTAGCTACTTCATCTTCCGGTGAAGATGAGTCACTAATTAATTAACGCAACTATGGGAGCTTAATTGCAAACCACTCTGCCGACATATAAAGATGTGTTTTACCTTTAATTACCGGGGTGGGGGGCACAACAGACAACTTAGAGTCTGAGCACCTACTAGGAAATAATAGTCCCTCTCCCGCCCCGGCACCCCCTCCCAATCCATTCTATCTAAAAATGCTTTTGTGGGTTTTCTGTTTCATTGTAAAAGCTCGTTATTTTAAATTAGGTCTCAAAGAAAGAAGTTGGCATTTCTTATTCTTTGCAGAGTGGTCTGAGAAAGGCTATAGGAATGCATCGGAGGGGGGAAAATAGGATAACAAGATCTCTTTCAATTTTGTTTTTGAATCAATACCCGAAATAACGACCAGAAGCAAATATCCACCGGTGCGTCAGCAAGGCAGGATGCTCGGGCAGTCAGCTTCATCCTGAGCTGGGTTCAGAGGGCTCCCCGCCGCAGCTGCAGGCCCCTAGAGCAGATAGATAATGTAGGACAGAATGACCAGGCCTATGATGGCAAAGAACATCAGGATGAAAATATCCAGCATTATGGAGTCCTTGGCTGGGGAAGCCTCTGGATTCCGGGCAAACGTGAGCTGTGAGCACGGAGGTTGCAGCCAGGGGAGAGAAATGGCTCCCTCTTCCCTCCACGGCTCCGTCTTCTCCCTTCCCCCTCCCAGGGCGGGAGACTAAGGGATGCTGCAGCTCCGCGGGCAGCCTCCCCCCAACCCCGCCGCCCCCCAGCCAACCAATCACGAAGCCCGGCAGCGGGTAACCAAGGCACTGCTCGATTTCGAGCCGGCAGAAGTGGAGAGGCTCAATTTCTCCCCAGGAACCCAATCCCAGCCCTTCGTATCTAAATGGAGCCGGCATGATAGGGAGACGGAGGAGGAGATCTGATCTCTATCCGGATCCCCCAGGAATGAATCCTCCTGGCTGCTTTCCTTCTGCCTTTGTCCTCTAACACGTTGGTGGCCAATTATCTCGGGAAAATAATGGCTGGGCGTCGGGTGGGCCATGGGCGGGTTGTAAAGGTCGCGGTGTGGAGGGACATAGACAGGGGTCTCGTGGGAGTCCCAGTTGGCCTCTCTGGGGTTGGATTCCTTTACCGCACACCGCGGTAAGTTCAGCCTCCCTACAAGTCTTGTACTGATGAGGCCCTGAGCCGGTCAGGAATTTGCCTGATGTTTCACTGGAAGCGGGGGGGGGGGGGGGGGGGGGGGCGGTGACCAAGATGGAAAAGGAGGTTTACACACTCTGGAGTCCATATTCTTCTCTCGCCTCCGCCCCCTTCCTGCACTGGCCCACCCTTGGTGTCCGAAATGCCCCCTCGGCCCTCCCGACACTGCTCAAATCCCTCCATGTACAGTGGGAGTCCCGGAGTCTCTCCTCCAGCTACTCTGTGTCTCTTTGTGGTCCTGACCCGCGTTCTTGTTCTCATCGGTGTCCTTTTCCGAGAGCTCGGCGCAGTGTTCTACCCAAAGAGCGCGGTGTCGACTCCCAGGCCTGTCCCTGTGCGGGCAGAGTCTAGGTAGGCAAATCAAGTGATGCCTTCTGAGAGGAAAGGGGAACGAATTTTTTTTTTTTTGGAAGATTTTATGTATTTGACACAGAGAGAAAGGTCACAAGCAGGCAGAGAGGCAAGCAAAGAGAGAGGAGGAAGCAGGCTCCCCACTTAGCAGAGAGCCTGATGCGGGGCTCGATCCCAGGACCCTGAGATCATGACCTGAGCCGAAGGCAGAGACTTTAACCCACTGAGCCACACAGGTGCCCAATGTTTTATTTTTTTTAAACTGGGTGGTGGGTACTCAGTTCTGTCTTGTGCTGTTTTTATGCCTTTTTGTATCTTAATTATTCCCTAGTAAATTAATAATACTAACCGTGACATCTCTGAGGACTGGTGTCCTCAGTTCCACCCTAAAGAGTTGTTTTGAAGGCCTCCGGGGTGGGGTCGGGGGAATGAGGGCATTAGGGACCCCTTTCCACAGGCTCTGCCGAGGGGACTGGGGCCCCTTCTAGAAGGTGGTCTAGAAATTGCTCTCACCAGCCCGTGCGCAGAAGGTAGAGCCCAGAGCTTTCTGTGAGCAGGGAGTGGGGTGGCCCCTTCCAGGCAGACTGCCCCCTCTGATGGCTCTGGTGAATGAAGCTTCCTGGGAGGGAGGACTGCAGCTCTGCAGACAAGAGGGGGCAGGCCAACAGTAGGCCAGATTTGCCAACTCATGCCCCTCTGCTGGGAGAATATTAGTTGGCCTGCTTTTAACGAGCCCGCCCCGGCCTCCAACGCTCCCTACACCTCTCCAGCCCTGCAGACCAGCCTCTGTCCTTCTCCCCATGACCAAGGCTCAGGGAGGGCCCCTTCCAACTCTGCCACCACTCTCCTGAAGCCAGAGCGCCCTCCTGCTGAGCTCAAGGTGGGAAACGCCCCTCTCTACAAGGCAGCTGGACCGGTGGCACTGACCTGGGAAGGAAGCCTCCAGATTCCTTCTCTACCATGGTCCCCCTCCCAACCCCACAGAAGAGGGGAGGCCACTGGGCCTTCTGATGGGGGGTCAGACCCAGGGCATCTGGAGCAAAGGACCGAATGGTGGGGGGCGGATACCAAGATGTGAGGTGCGAAGGGCAGGGGCGCAAGGCCCACCATGGCAAGGCAGAATGGAGTGAGGCTGCGGGTCCTAAGACCTCGGGCCCAGCAACGTGCTGTACAACTTCCACCAAATCCCAGCCCCCCTGGGCTTCAGAACCCCATCCGTGAGACAGACAGGGCGGTCGGTACTCCGCTGATGAATACCGCTTTGGGCTGTAAGATGGCTTCACCCTGTCTTATCCCACCCAGACGCTCCCTCCATTTCCTTTCCTCACACAGCACCGAGCTCTTCCCAGATGCCAGGCAGTGGCAGAGGGCACAGTGCCCCGGGGCCAAGCTGCTGCGTTAGGGCAACACAGATTTGTTGAGCAGCAACCTTTAGAGGAATTAGATCCATCCCCTGCCCCAGGAGGGCACTGGCTCGTGTGGAGACAGGTGCATGACTCGGGAAGTCAGACGGGAAGAAGGAAATAACAGCTCAGGGATGTTTCAGGAGTGTCACCAAGCTGGGCAGAGAGACGCAGCCAGGAGCAGACTGGCTGGAAGAATTCTGCACGAGAAGCAGGTGCCAAGTCCCCATCGCAGAACCGACTGCCGCTCCAGGCTGACAGCTTTCAAACCGGTCATCCTCTCCCCGAAGGGCATCAGGGCTCTCAGGAGGGTGCCAGGCTAAGGCCCCAACACTTGGCGTGCGTGCGCATGCGCACACACGCGCACGCACACACGCACACTCACTCTCACACACACACACACACACACACACACACACACAGCAACACTTCAGAGCCAGAGAGAAAACCAAGTCCACAGGTAAAAATTATACTTTTATTATTTTGAGTCATCAGGAGAAAGATTCACTTGTGGTCCAAGTCAAATGTCGAGAATCATTAACAGGCCAGGAAGAGTTGATCCCAAGCACAAGCCCACGAGGGAGGGGGCCAGAACAGATTGAGAAAAGACAACCACCCCATATAAAAAGATGAACGGACGGCTTCACACACACAAACACACACACACACACACACACACGGATGAAATGTTTGGACAGAGGCAAATTTCACATGGTCATTTGTTTCTTTTTAAATATAGGTTTGTGGGGTGGTATTTTTTTTTTCCAGCTATTAAAAAAAAAAAAAAAGGCCCAAAAGTGCATATGTGAGAGGATAAAGGCAGAAATGAAGCAATAAAGTCGTTTTCCCCGGAGGGACGTGAGGAAGAAAATAGGAAGCAGTGTGACAGAATTCACTTTTCTCACCAATGGGCTTCTTGCATTTTCTTATTGGTCCACTACAGTTATATTCACATCCTAGCTTCGATGCACCTTCTTTCCTGGGATTAGGTTGGCCAAAGACCTTTGGAAACTGTACACAAAGGCCAGGGACTCGGCCCAGCCACCGGCTCTGTGCTCTTGTAGGGATGGATGGTTCTGGAAAGGAGCAAGGATGCCTTAGCAGCCCCTGGGTCCCTCAGCACCAGTATGACAGTCCTTCTCTCTGGGGGTGTGTAAGAAAAGGTCCCCTATTTTTAGGGCGGGGGGAGCAGGAGGGCCGGCAGCAAGATTCCACTGGCTGGACTGCCTTGTTGTGGAAGGAAAAACGAAGCGAAGGGAGAACAGGCTGCTTCTTGCTCCTCTAGGCTTTCCTCCCCTCTCCCCCCGTACAGGTCTTCAGACAACAGGATGCGTCTCTGACCTTGGTCCCCAAATCCAAGTTGTGCTTTGAGATCAAGAGGAAAGGTAATGGACTGCTCCCTCATCCCTCAGATGGGTCAACATAAAGACCCTCCACCTGCCTTTACCTCGGCCAGGGCCAGAGAGAGAGAGAGAGAGAGAGAGACGGGTCAGGCATGGCTCTCCCCACCCCCAATTGTCATTTCTTCATTCTTCCGATTTGGGGGACATATTCCAACGTCAACCCCCATGCACTGAGCACCTGATTGCTGAAATCTGCCTGTAGGGTCCCCCCTCCCCTGAAGGAACAAGGAGGCAAAGATGCCAACTGTGGAGCCTGAGGGGAAGACAGGAGGGGAGACCCAGAGCAGGGGTTGAGAGAGCCCAGAAGAGATGAATGAAGCCAAGCAAGGGTCGTCACAGCCGCCGACGAGCGAGAGAAGGGACTTGGAAATAGCACCATCTTTCCCTTCCTCATCCCGGGGTCTGTGCTTCCAGTTTTGAAGCCCTGGGACCTTCTCCTTCTGCTTCAAGGGGGCCTGAGGTTAGTAAGGGGGAAGACAGGGGGGCAGTGAGGCAACCCAGGTAGGCGTGACACAGAGATTGGGGGGGAAGAAGAGGCCTAGAGCCATGGAGCCTGTCCCCACCCTCACCCCAGCAAGCTGCCGGCCCCCCACATCAGCCCGGCCAACTCCACAACCACTCCCCTTCCCTGACCTCTGCCCTGCACATTGGAAAGGGGGCGGGTGGGCTTCCGCCGTTTGGCAATTGAAGGAAAGGAGGATTTTCATGCCAAAGAAACCACGAGGGACTTCTCCCCCCCTGGGGTCCTCCCAGAGACTCCCACGGGCCTGGACCCTGACTACCGCAGATACAGAAATGCTCCTTCCCCCAAAGGCAGAGTCCTGGAGAGGCGGGAAGGTTCTGTGGCTTTGCACAGTTCTGGTCCACTTGGCTTTGGGCCGAGGAGGGGCGGCCACGGGGAGGCCTGAGACATCTTTCCCATGGGGAGGAGGGGGTAGGGCCCACCTAACCAAGCTCAGGGGGTCTGGCTCAAGGTGCAGGAGCCAGCCAGGGCGCCTGGGGACTGGGGGGGAGGAGGAAGGAAAAGGGCTGTGGGAGAGAACACCCAGTTCCCCTCCTTCCTGCAGCTGTCCCTAAAAGTAAGAAAGGCGAGCACTTGACCCAAGCCATGCTTCCTAGGGAGCGCCTCGCCCACGCCCCTGTGCGTGGGCAGGAGAGCGAAATCACAGTGTGAGAAGGAACACATACAGGGAGGGATGAATGAACCCCGAAGCGGGAACGCTCCCCTCCTCTGTGGTCCTTGAGAGTGGGAGAGGGTGGTGAGGGGCCCCTCAGAGGGCTGGCAGCCCTGTCTTTGAGAAGCAGAGGCAAAGCCCATCCTAGAGACAACAGTGGTGGGGCCCCATCTCGGAGTGTACGGAGCCCCTCCCCTGGGAGTCCTGGGAAGGTGGGGTGTGTGAGGAGGGCAGGAAGGTCTTGGAGGGGGGGCAGAAAAGAGAGAAGGCAGAGGCCTGGGAGCCAACGGGTCTGCAATTCCAGACCAGCTCCCCAGGCCTCAGCCTCCCCCAGAGAGGTCCACACCTGTTCCGTCCAGAGAGAAAACCAAGAAGTTGGTCATGAGGAAAACCTGCCGGAGAAGAGCCCGCGAAAAGTGGCAGAACAAGGCTTCGGTTGGCAAAAGAAGCTGGAGGAGGGTGGGAACAAACAAGCTGTTGCAGATTTTAAAAAAAAACAAGACACTGAAGGGTGGACAGGTCCGCCCCGGACAGATGCGATGCGGTGGAATGCACTGAAGATGGGCGGGGGCGGGGTGGGGCCGGGGCTCAGATGGCCTCCACGTAGTTGGCCGGCAGCATCCCCGTGTCGCCAGTGCGCTCCACGGTCCCGTACATCCAGCCGTCGTCGATCTGCTGCACGTTGACGATGGTGTCCCCGTCCTGGAAGGAGACCTCGTCCTCGTCTGCGGCGCTGTAGTCATACACAGCGCGGTACCGCTTCTGCAAGAGTGGGGATGCGGTCTGCCTTGGGCCCGGCCCTTCCTTCTAACCCTATAGGGCCCAGGATCTAGGGAACTTGGGGCTGGGAGACCAGGAAGGCTCCGCTGTGAATTTTCTCACACCCAGGTCTCACTGTCTGAGGCCCGTGACCCTTTCCACCTTATCTGGCACCTCCGAAGAGCCAGGCCCAGGACAGGGACCGAGACTGCCACAGCTCTGCCCACCTCTTGCAACAGGAATGCAGCAGGGCCAGTGAACACAGGACTTGGTCGTGTTTTAAAGACCTCTTCTGGGGAGAAAAATCTCCAGGGGCCACAAGAGGTTCCACCCACCCTCCAACCTCAGCCAAAATGCTAAGCTTAAGCCCCTGGCCTGGGAAAGCACCTGCACCCCACCTCCTTGAGGTGGGTAAGATTCTAACGTCCTTGCTGCCCTTTACATGGCCTTGACTCCAGGGCTCAGCTCCGCCTTCGTGGTCCCCCAGCCCAGGCCGTGGGATCTGTGCGCCGATGGGCCCAGGACTGGAGGAGCCCCTCAGGGACCTCCCAGATCTGACCCTACCGCTCTATTCTGCTGGGACCCCTGCTCAGCCCTTCTGTTTCTGGCCTCTGATCTGTTCCTCCACTGTGATCTCAGGGGGAACTTTCCAAACTGCAGACCTTATCATGGGACTCCCCAGCTTTAAGTCCTTCAGTGGTGTCCCACCTCCTTCAGCACCAGATTTTTCTTTTTTTAAAGATTTTATTTTTAAGCAATCTCTACACCTAACGTAGATCTGGAGTCCTAGGCTCTATGGACCGAGCCAGCCAGCACCAAATTGCAAACTTTCTCTCAAGCAGAAAATAGCTCCATCAGCCCCAAAGACTGTGTGTGGGATAAGAGGTCACACTCCGCCCCACGAAGTGACCTTGGTCTCTTATCACCAACTCCCCCTCTATCTCTCCGGCTGAATTGCCTCTATCTCTTGGGCTGAAATGCCGCCAGCTACGCCCGCATCCCGCGACAGCCTCCTCCCTGGTCTCCCTGCTTCCACCCTCAACCTTCTGTTGCCACTTCTCAAGAGCCTTTAAAAACAGAAATCAAAACCTGTCGCTCTGCATAGCTCACCAATCACAAAGGCCTTCCTGTGACCTACAAGTCCCTGCATGATCTGGCCTTATCTCCTACCTTCTTCCCCTCTGACTGCCTTGGCCTTCCTGCCGGCCCCAGGGCCTTTGCAGTTGCTGCTCTCCCTAAATCACTCACTCTCTCATCTTACTGAGGACTTCGCTGCTCTCCCTCCCAACATCCTGCTTTTTCTTCCTAGCATGTGCCACTATCCAACCTTATATTATATACCTACTTATTTATTGCCTCCTTATTTGTCCCCCTGAGTGAAATATAAGCTCCAAGATGGCAGGAAGGTGGTCTTTTATTCAGTGCCAAACCCCTTGTGTCCAAAACAGGTTTAGCAAGTATTTGAAGAACTGGCTGGTCTATCTAGAATCTTATCCTACAGATGACTTCTCAGTCCTGCCCAGCAGCCCTGTGTCATGGACACTCCCTTGTTTACCCCCTTGTACCCAGGGTAGGAGGCTCCAGGAGGATGGGTATCTCAGGCTATTTTACTTCTCTAAGTATTGTGTCTCCTGCTTCTTCCTCCATGAGCTACTTCTGATTCCCAGGAATTGAGCACAGAGGAGCTGAACGCAGCCAGGAGCTCAGGCTGGGGGGCCCAGCAGCCCCCTCGGTGGGGCAGGTGGCAGGATTTACAGACCGGGGACTTCAACTCTAAGGGCAGTCCTGGTCCTGCCCCAGCTCCTATTTTGCTCATCACTGACTTGGCAGTGTCGTTGAGCACCAGCTCTGCGCCTGTTTCAGAACCGCTGAACCAGGAGGACGAGGCCCTGCCTGCACAGAGCTGCAAACCCAGCAGGGGATGCAGACACAAGTCAACAAACAGAACATTCTGAGCTGCCGAAAGTGCTTTGAAGAGAACCAGTGGTGGGGAGTGACAGATGTGTCAGGGGAGACCCATCTGACATTGGGGGGTTTGGGAGGACCCCTTGGAGGCAGGACTGAGATCTAAAGGATGTGGTTGGGCTTAAGGGTCATCCTCATGAGGAGTGGGGAGCAGGAGGCAGGAAACTGAGCAGGGGAGGTGACTTGTGCAATGTACACCCAGAGCTGGAGCGCTGGGCCCCAACCCCAGCCCAGGGCTCGGTGCGTTGACACCAGTCTCTATCACCTGCAGAGGGCAAAAGGAGCTGGGGTCAAAGATCACGGGAAGCCCGGCCGCTGGGCTGGGTTTCTAAGGAGAATCTAGGAGCAGGCGCCTGGGTGGCTCAGTGGGTTAATCCTCTGCCTTCGGCTCAGCTCATGATCTCAGGGTCCTGGGATGGAGCCCAGCATCAGGCTCTCTGCTCAGCAGGGAGCCTGCTTCTTCCTCTCTCTCTCTGCCTGCCTCTGCCTACTTGTGATCTTTGTCTGTCAAATAAATAAATAAAATCTTAAAAAAAAAAAAAAAAAGGAGAATCTAGGAGCTGTGACCACTAAGGCCTTCCCTGGGCCCATCCCCCTCTGGCTTCCCCAGACTTCTGACCCCCATTCCACCTCCCGGCCCACAGGGAGACAGCTACTTACCCCGCCCCCGCCTGGGGCGCTGCGTGGTATGGAGACCGGGGCAGCAGGCTCCTTGTAGCCACCATAGGACTGTGCCACCGGCTGCTGCTGGGGCTGCTGGTAAACTGCAAGATGGGAGAGAGGAGGCTCAGAAACCCGACCCCTCCCGCAGCCCCCTTCCTTCCCCCTATCATGCGTTTCCACTCCCGACAACCTTGCTCAGCCCCCACTTCTCAAAGGCTCATCTGTCTGCACATGTACCATCTGCTGGTGTTACACACTCTCCAATAGGGGCCATACCTCGGCCAACACGCTGGTACCTGACATGGACCCTGACCCTCGTGCTCATTGCCCCGCTGGGAGGGGGCCTGAGGGTTTGTGAGAGACAGAGAGAAAGAGAGAGAGAGAGAGAGAGAGAGAGAGAGAGAGAGAGTGTGTGTGTGTGTGTGTGTGTGTGTGTGTACAGAGGGCTTCTCACCAACCTCCTCCCCATCCCACAGCTGGCCTGGTCTCAGGCCCTCTGCCTACACAGGCCTCACTCACCTGGGGCACTGGCTGGGATGTGGTGGGGCGGCTGCTGCTGCTCCTGGGCTTCTCGACGCTCAGGCTCCATGCCCTCCCCCCCGCTGGGGGCCATGCGGCTCTTCTCAAACTCCTCGTGGTATTTTATCTGCAGTGGCAGAGAGCGCTGGGTGAAGGACTCACAGCAAACCAACCAGAGATCCTTTCCTGTGGCCACTTAAGATCACCCAGGAGAGGAGAGACTCCCGGAGGGCTACACGCAGACGGGACCAGATTCCTGTGGCTACTTAACCTTGCTGGGCCTCAGTTTCCACCTCTGTAAAATGGGACATCGGGAGTCCACCTCTGACGTTGCCAGAGGACACCAAGAATGCCCGCTCACTGGGTACCTGCTGGGGTGCCAGGCACTGTGCGGGGTTCTACCTCCCAGGCCCATTTCGGCCTGTTGGCACCTGGGAGGGGAATATACAACAGTCCCTGTCTAACTGACAAGAAGGAAACGAAGGCACTGACCAGCTAAGTGAGAGGGGAAAGCAACCCCTGCCCTGTTTTCTGGAGCAGAGGGAACCAGTGACTCTGTGCCCCACGGCCTGATGGGAGCTGTCCCGGCCCAGGGCAGTCCCTGTTGGCCAACCCTCCCACTTGCTCTGCTCCTTTCTCTCCCACTCAGTGGCATTTGCTTTGCCAGGAGGGCAAGAGTTGACACTTGGCCAGGCAGGGCTTATGTTTAGCAGCCGGGCTAAAGGTCTAGGGGTGGCCGAGGAGAAGAGGGCATAACATCTACGGCTCACTGCAGGCCCGGCTGGGAGGCCCAGCTGGAAGGACAGGCAGGGCAGGGGCAACGCCTCACCTAGGAGTCTGGGTCCTGATGAGCCCCTCCTTTCCCTGCCCCTTCTCTTCCAGCCCCAGCAGGGACTCACCCCCAAATGGTGAGATGGGCTGAGCGTATTATGGGCTGACCATATTACTTAGGGGGAGGCAGCCAGCCCTGGCCAGACTAAAAACATACAGGCTCCCTCAATTCCTGCTCAGAACAGCACCCAGGAGTGAAGTTTTCAGACATAAGGCCAGTGCCTTGCTCTAACATTCTGAAGACAAGAGCCAAAGCCAAGTGTCCCCGAGCCCCACTCCCTCAGTGACTCCTGTCTACAGGCTGGGGGGGG
>ML103827.1:8569-40371 GCA_003697995.1 Taxidea taxus jeffersonii | reverse complement strand
TCATAGGATATTGAATGTATCAGTGAAGCTGGAGATGGTAGAAGAGTGAAGAATATTACTGGTACCTGAATAGAAGACAGTGAGGTCCATGGAGTTCCTCTAGGGTAAGAATAAAGCAGGAACAAGAGTACAAGTAATAGAATTTTTAAAAATTTGCTACACTCCTATTATATAGGAGCTGTTATATACAATGTAACCTTCTGAAGAAAATACTTCACACAATTGAAAATAAATGGTAGGCCATAATAATGTTGCTGTGAGAGCTCAGAAGTACAGTTGAGTTGATCTGTAAACTTAAAAGTTGAAATCCAAAGGTTTTAAATCATTTTGCCTATCTTGTTTTCGAACATGGATAAAATATTTGGAATTTCATGCTTCTACCAGTTTAACACTTAAATAACAATATCACATTCAGTGATTTTATCTTATGCAATATAATGCTGTTTGTAATTAATAAACTGATCCTTGATATAATTTTAAAGTTAATTTATCTTTTTTAAAATATTTTATTTATTTATTTGACAGACAGAGATCACAAGTAGGCAGAGAGGCAGGCAGAGAGGGAGAGGGAGAAGCAGACTTCGCACTGAGCAGAGAGCCCTATGTGGGGCTCGATCCCAGGACCCTGGGATCATGACCTGAGCTGAAGGCAGAGACTTTAACCCACTGAGCCACCCAGGCACCCCAATTTATCTGTAATGTAAAAAAAAAAAAAAACAGCTAGTCTTTTCTTTCAGGTCCAAGTTGTAAAAGTGTCATAATTTGGCACTCTTTGTCTACAATAAGAAAAGCTGGACCATCTGAAAATGAACAACATTCTTAGAACTCTCAGAAAACTTGGAGCAGAGGGCAAACAGTTATCCCCAGTTGTGGAGCGGCAGGAGGAGCAGCAGCTGGAAGCCATTAATGATAGTGAGGACTTACTTTATTGGAAAATCAGAAATTGCTGCCAATGGAGTGTGGATTATAAGTAAAAAACTTCTGAGGGTCACAATTCCTTCCAGAGACTGCACTAGGCTTTTACAGAAAAAAATCTGAGAAAAACAACCTGATGACTCCAAGGAATAAATGAAGAGACACCACTATGATACCCTCCAAAACACTCATGAAGCCCAAGTCTCAGGGAATCCCTTAGCCAGAGTTTATTTCCCGTGGTGGAAAGGAATTACCATAACACTGTACCTTTTCCAGCTTCCCATATAAAAAGGAGAAAGAAAAACTAATTCACAAGAGGACAAGGGCTTCAAAAAAAATACATTGGAAACAGATGAGGGGACAAAAAAGTTAAAAGTTGTATCCCTAGAAAAGAACCAGAAAAAGTTGAGAAAGGCACACCCCAAAGAGAGGGGAGAACTATAAGGCTGAGATTTATTCCAAAGAATGTGGATTACTTTCCTTCTCTCACAACCAGGCATTATCCCAATAAACTTCAAGTATATTAACAGTTAATTGCAGTTGAAAGAGGTCCTAAGATGTATACTCCTTCTGAGGAACTTCTGAGGCAAAGAAAGCCCTAACTCCAAGAGAAAAGGGAAAGATACAAACAGTAGAAGTATTTGAAACCTATCACTAAACAAAGCTGAAGTCCTAGGCAAATTAGTATAACTTCTCACATTACAACATAGATAACACCTATTACTCATACAATGTTTGACTTTGAACAAAATTACACAACCTAAAGAAAATCATCCTCAGAAACAAATGCAGAGGTGACAGAAATGTAGGAATTATTAGACAAGTGTTTTAAAATCCTGTCATCAGAGAGATAGCAACAATGCAAGAGAATCAAAAGCACATGTGTACTAGAAAGAAATCAGGAAGCAAGTAACAGAAACGAAGAATGCCTTTGATTAGCTTGCCAAATTTAACACTCCAAGGAAAGAGTCAAGGAACATAAAGAGAATCAGTGGAAACTTTTCAACCTGAAATAAGAACATGAAAAGAAAATGAAAAAGACATCAGAAGACCTAAGAACTGATGAACAGTACTGAAATGTTCAATATAGGCATAATTGGAAAAGTGAAACAAGAGAACACTGCAGAATATTCAAATAGTAATAGAAAACATTCAAAATTATTTAGAGACAAATCACAGATTAAGGAATTTCAAAGATCATTAACAACCACTTGTCATTAGGGAAAAGGAAATTAAACAACAAAATACTCCATGCCTTTTAGAATCAGTAAAAACTTTTAAAAAATCATAAGAATAACAATTTTGTCAAGGATTCAGAGAAGCAAGAAAGAATTTCTGTCACTGGAAGGAATGAAATGGTGCATCCACTCTAGAAGATGCATGGACAGTTTCTCAAAATGCTAAACAGAGGTTTATCTTTGATCTACCATCACATTCTTAGTATGTGTTCACCTCTTTTGAAAAGCGTGTCCACACAACCATGTGAAAGTTTACAGCAGCACTATTTATAGTTGCCCAAAACTGGAAGAACTCGAGATGTCCTTCAATATGTGTGAGGATAAATAGTGAGATATACCTACTATTTAATATTAAGGGATAACAGGTAATGAGCTATTAATATGCATGAAAGTTGACTGCATATTGCTAACTGAAATTTGTCAGCTTGAACAGGTTACATGTTGAATTATTAAATTTACATGACCTTCAGAATACGTAAAAACTATAGGACAGAAAGCAAAAAAGTCATGACCTTGGATTCTAAGGGAGAGGAAAGTTTAATAGGTGAAATAGGATTTTGGGGAGACAAACCAAATCTGTGTGCTAGAGTACTGATGAATTCATTAGACCATGAACTTGTCAAAACCATTACAGCTTCATACCACAAAGAGTGAACCTTAATGTAAAAAAAAAAAAAAAAAAAAAAAAAAAACTTTTTAAGTCCATTAGGAGGTTAGGGGTTCCAAAGACTGAAAACTAGAAGAAAAGAATCTAATTGTATCAAAATGTAGGGTATAACCTCACTAAAAGGGAAAAGGACAAGGTGGTTATCTACAGAACTTTGGAAATGAATAAAGAGTCTAAGGCTATAAATAAGCTATATAAAAACACTGCATTAGTTGGTAAAGCTGTTTCTTATCAGAGTACTGACTAACAATTACAAAACCAGTATACTTATAGACTAGAATTGAACTATTATATAAGTGGATGAAAGATGGCAGCACTTGGGTTCTCACTGTTGGAGTGGGAGATAAGCATGGGTGAAAAGGGCTAGAATGAAATATGTGCATTGGAGTTGGAGATGTGAGGGTGAACTTGTGTTTAGCTTAGAAAAGACACCAATGGATAAATAATTATAGGAGTGACATCATCATAATGGCAGAGTAAGTGTTTTATACTATCTTTTCCCTACAGAACACTGATTGAGACAAACACCTATGGACAAGGAAGACTTTCTGGAAATCCAGGGATCCATTGGGGAAGGTTCAGCACATTGGTAGAACCAAAAATACAAGATGGAGGCATGGAAAGAGGTAATGGTTCATTTTACCCACATCACCCATCCCCTAAACCAGCACAGCTCAGTGTTAAGAGAAACTTTTTCAGTCCATGATTTCTTCCACGAGGAAAAAGTAAAGAGTGTGAATAGTGTAAATAGTACGCAGCTTCTCCATCAGGGCAAAACATTGCCTAGGGGTCTCATTTCTCTTTTGCCCTATCCAGAATACTGAACTTCTTGACTCAGAAGCAGTGAGTGGTTAAGAAAATGACAGAGCATGGTGGATGTACTAGATGGAAGCAGATTCTACTAACCATGTCACAGACACCATTAGGAAGCCCCCAGTGAGTCACAAGGGACACCTAGAATGCAGATCCCAAAGGGCTCCCTGGCACTACCAGCAGCAGCAAGAGTTTCATGGAAGGCTGGTGAGTGTGTTCATGAACCTAGACCAAATCCATGGACCTGGAAGAGTACTGCAGTCTTAAGCATGGCCACCATTCTAAAGCAAGCACAGCAAAGACCATCAATGACAGGTCTGGCTTTATGGTATTGAGAAATAGATTTATTAGAGAATTGAGGGAAGACACATGAACATTAAGAACTCTGTCACACAAGGTAGCAAAAAGTATTCAGCAGGTGTATCTATAAGAAAAGCCTGGGAAAGCCTCAGAATCTCTAGCAGGGCTGGCAAGGTATTTCCCCCAGCTAGTTAGTGAAGAATACAGGGGGAGACAACTTCCTCAGCTGTGAGGTCAGCAATGCAAGACTTCAAGGAACATGCATGAAATCAACAAAAATATGACAACACCAGAAGAACACAATAATTTTTCTGGAATCAACCACAAACTAATGAAGATCAATGATTTACCTGATAAAGAATTTAAAATAGCTGTTTAAAGGAATCTCAGTGAGCTACAAGAATTTTTCCTAGTTTCTGTAACTAATTTACATAACTACAAATAACTAAAACCTGCATACTGATTTATGGTAGAAAAATGAGTAAAATCATCATCAGTATAAATTCTTATACTTGCTCAGCTTCACAAATGAGATTTCCCTCTTCTTGGAGCATTATTTATATTATTTTTTAAGATTTTACTTATTTATTTGACAGAGAGACATACAAGTAGGCAGAGAGGCAGGCAGAGAGAGAGGAGGATGAAGGCTCCCTGCCAAGGCAGAGAGCCCAACTCAGGACTCAATTCCAGGACCCTGAGATCATGACCTGAGCTGAAGGCAGAGGCTTTAACCTACTGAGCCACCCAGGTGCCCTTTTGTGGAGCTTTAAATATAGCTTATTCATATGCAGAGTGATCATGACATTTTTTTTGTCTTTGATTACTGACTATTAGGCAAGCATACCTACTGATTTAAGAAAATTTTCATTTGAAGTTAAACATATGGTAAATCTTTGTAAAACTCCTCTACAACTCAGCCAAGGAGCATTAGCAAATAACACAGGATCATTAAATTCATTGTCTTCTAAACTCACTGAAGAGTCCTAGAACTTGAACATATATACTACAAGATGTTAACAAATGTATCCATGAAATTTTCAGTACATTCAGCCTCAAAAAAACTTTGCACAGATATTTTCCACATGTATTGTGCAGTGGAATGAAGCAACAAGAAGAGAGTCTCTTCTTTGAGAATGTCAATAAATTTGAATTTTTGACCGCCCAAACTAATAAAGATAACACAATGAAATAAAAAAAAAATCAACAAATTACAAAGTTTAACAGAAATAATTTTAGAAGAGCCAAACAAATTCTGGAGCTAAGAAATACTGTGAGTGAAATGAAAAATGCAATAAAAAGCATACTGCTCAAGCAGAAAAAAGATTCTGTGAAGCAGCAGACAAGATCTTTATAATTATTCAAAGGAGAGCAAAGAAAAATGAGTGAAGAAAACCAACATCAGCCATGGAATACCATGAAGGATAAGTTGGAATGTCAGAAGGAAATGAGAGGGAGAAAGGAACAGAAAACTTGAGTATTTAATGGGTGAGGAATTCTCAAATATGGGGAAGGATCTAGACACCCAAATTCATTAAGATAATATGCCATCCCCAAATTTCAAACTAAAATGTTTGTCTCAAGCCTCATGGGAGCCAGTTGGCTTAAAAGTGCCATGTGCATAGTGCCCCAGCTACAGTGACTGGGCAACTCCTACGCCAGGCACGGCTCACTTCAGTGGGTTCCAGACGAGTACTGACCACAATGCTAGGATGTGTGCACCACCACCACCCTCCTCTCCCTGTTCTGCTGCTAGCAATCACAGTCACCAGATCCTGATCGCTTTTCATGGAAAGCAAGCAGTGGCTCCTACCACACACCACCCCTCTGGTGGCTGTCCAGTAAGACTCTCATGCCTGGCCAGAGACTGCTCTCTACCTGTGTCCACATAACTGAATAGACAGGAGGATGTCCCTGAAATCCACAGGATCTGATGAGACAGATCCACAGGCCCCACTACCCCACCCACCAACAACCCCCAGTGGGTCACTCAGGGCCTTGGCTATTATAATGAACATCACCATGCCCTCTTTCTTTCACTTCCATCAGAAAGTCAGGTTCTGATCGCTCAATGTACCATACATCCTGGTTGCTGACTTGGGGGTAATGCCATGAACCCACATGGCACCTTTCTGTTAGAGGAAGACACCCTGCACATCCTGGAAAATGTTTCTAAGGAAGTACATGTCCATCAGGGATACAGTGTGAACAGTGGTACACAGCCTGCATGGTAGTGATCAGTAATCTAAGAAGGGTGGACCACCTCCCCCTCAGTCTCACAAAACCTTCCTCTGTCCCCATTGAAGTCATGGTCTGCCTTCAGAAAATACCTCAGGAAACTAAACTTTAAACTGAATGCTCTCTTCATGCTCTGGTTCAAATCTTGTCCAACCACAATAGTATGAAAGTAGAAATCAATCACAAGAAGAAAATGGGACAGTCACAAATTTGTGGAAATTTAACAACATACTAGTAAACAGCCAATAGTCAAAGAAGAAATAAAAAGAAAATTTAAAAGTTAAATGAAAAAGAGAACCTATGAAAAGTTATGGGATGCAGTAAAAGTAGTTCTAAGGGGTAATTTCATAGAAATACAGGTCCGCATCAATCCATCTGAAAGTTCTCCAATAATCAACTGAATATATATGGGAAAGAAGTGGAAAACACACACACACACACACACACACACACACACACAAGCAAAGCCCCAGATCAGTAGACAGAAGGAAATAACAAAATGGAAAGTGGAAGTAACTCCATTGGAGACTAAAAGGATGAAAAGATCAATGAAAATATGAGCTGCCTTTTTTGGAAAGATAAACCGAACTGACAAACTTTTAGCTAGACTCACCAAGAAAGAGAGAGGGCTCAAATACAATCAGGACAGAAAGATAATTGATTTCTGTCTCACATTAAAATCCTAGAGGAGAACACAGACAACAACCTCTTCAACCTTGGGCACTGCAACATCTTGCAAGACAAGTCTCTAAAGACCAGGGAAACAAAAGCAAAAATGAACTAGTAGGACTTCATCAAGACAAAAAGCTTTTGCACAGGAAAGGAAACAATTAGCAAAACTAAAAGGCAACCTACAGAATGGGAGAAGATACTTGCAAATGGCATGACAAGTAAAGTCTGGTATTCAAGGTCTACAAAGAACTGCTCAAATTCAATGCCCAAGAAACAAAGAGACCACTCAAGAAATGGGCAGAAGACAGAAAGAGACACGTCTCCAATGACGATACCCAAATGGCCAACAGAACATGAAAAAAATCCTCCACATCACTTGTCTTCAGGGAATTCAAAACCACAATGAGATACCACCTTCTAGCAATTAGTATGGCTAAAATTAACAGGACAGGAAACAACAACTGTTGGTGAGGATGTGGAAAGGGGAATGCAAACTGGTGAAGTCATTCTGGAAAACAGCATGAAGTTTCCTCAAAAAGTAAGAAATAAAGCTGCCCTATGACCCAGCAATTGCACTCCTGGGTATTTACCCCAAAGATACAGATGCAGTGAAAAGATGGGGCATGTGCAACCCAATGTTAAGAGCAACAATGTCCACAAGAGTCAAACTGTGGAAGGAGCTGAGATGTCCTTCAAAAGAGGAATGGATAAAGAAGATGTACATAATACCACAGAATAGTATTCAGCCATCAGAAGGGACAAATGCCCACCATTTGCATCAACATGGATGGAACTGGAGGGGGTTATGCTAAATGAAATCAGTTAAGGAGAGAATGACAATAATCATGGTGTCACTCATATATGGAACACAAGGAATAGTGTGGAGGACCACAGGGGGAAAGGAGGGAAAACTGAAAGGGAAGAAATCAGAGGGGGAGACAAACCATGAGAGACTCTTAATCATAGGAAACAAACTTTAGGAAAGGTACATTAAGAGGCAGGGTAACTGGTTTCTGGGTATAAAGGAGGGGGCATGTGGTGATGAGCCCTGGGTGTTACATGCAACTATGAATCATTGACCATTACATCAAAAACTATACCTTGGCTAACTGAATTTTAAAATGTGAAAAACTTTTTAAAAAGAAAGAAACATGAGCTATTACAAGGAATATCACAAAAACGCAAAGGATCATTAGAGAGTACTATGAGCAAGTAGAGGCCAATACCTTGAACAACCTAGAAGAAATTGGTAAATTCTAACCACAACCTAGAATGAACCATGATGGAAAAAAAAATCTGAAGAGACTGATCATCAGTGAAAAGATTGATTTGATAATCAAATCCTCCCAGGAAACAAATGTCCATGACCAGACACTTTCACTGAGGAGTTCAAACAGACAGTACAAGAATAATTAATAACAACCCTTCCCAAACTGTGTTTTAAAAAGGAGAGAAGGGCATATGTCCAAACCCATTTTATGAAGGCAGCATTACCCTGCTACCAAAACAAGACAAGGACGCTCCAAGAAAAGGAAAGGCCAATATTCCTCATGAACAGAGATGCAAAATCCTTGACAAGTTATCAGCAACATTAATTCAACAATCCATCAGGAGAATCATGCAACACCACCCAGTGGAATTTATTCCAGGGATGCAAGGATGATTCCACATCTGCACATCCACCAATAGCATGCACCACCTTAACAAATTAAAATATAAAAATCTTAGATTGTTACAATAGATACAGAAAGAACACTTGTCACGACTCAATATGCATTCAGAATAAAGACTCTAAACCATCTGGAGAGTGAGGGAACAAACCTCAACTAAAAAAGGCCCTATATGAAAAGCCCACAGCTAACATTATACTTGAGGGTGAAATGCTGAAAACTTTCCCACTACCAGTAAGAACAAGATAAAGATGCCCACTCTTATCACTTTACTCATCATCATATTGAAAGACCTAGCCAAACCATTTAGACAAAAACAAAACAAAAAAAGATATGAAATCTAAATAGCAAAAGAGAATGATCACTATTTGCAGATGACATTATACTATGTGTAGAAATCCCTAAAGAGTCCACAAAAAAATAAAATTTTTATTAACAAATAAACAAATTTGAATAAATTCAGTAAAGCTGAAGATACAAGTTAATATACAGAGACCTGCTGCATTTCTTTTTCTTTTAAAGAATATATTATTTGACATGCACAGAGGTTGGGGGAGAGAGAGAATAAGCAGAGGGAGCAGCAGAGAGTCAACTAAAAGCATGCTCCCTGCTGAGCAGGGAGCCCAATGCCAGACTCATTCCCAGAACCCCAAGATCATGACCTGACCTGAAATCAAACACTTAACTGAGTGAGCCACCCAAATGCCCCAACTTGTATTTCCATATACTTATGCCCAACTTTCACAAAGACAAATTAAGAAAGCAATGCCATTGACAATTGCATCAAGCAATACAAATCTTGGAATATAAGTACCAAGAAAGAGAACAACCTGGTATACTGAACACATGGAGGAAAAGGAAGGAAAAATATTTGTATGTTGGTGGGTGAATATATATGTGCTAAACATTTGGAAGATGACACAAACAAACAAAAGCCTATGCCATGCTCATGAACTGGAAGAGTTAAGTAATGTTAACATGTCAACCAGACAGTACAAGAATAATTAATAACAACCCTTCCCAAAGGGCTGTTAACATGTTAACATGTTAACCTGTCCACCGAACCCAAAGCAATCTATGCTTGGAATGAAATCCCTATCTGAATTCCAATGGCATTATTCAAAGAAATAAAAGTCCTAAAATTCATATGGAATCACAAAAGACCCCAAATACCCAAAGCAACCTGGAGAAAGAAGAAGAGAGAGAGAGTCCAAGATGGGAGAGCAGTAGGACACCTTTATTTCATCTGGCACAAGGGATTTAGCTAGATAGCTATCAAACCATTCTGAACACCTGCAAATTCAAGCAGAGTTCCAAAAATAGAATAGCTGCAATTCTACAAACAGAAAAGCGGCCACTTTCCACAAGCTAGGAAGTATAGAAAACTGAGTCCAGATGATAGTTGGGAAGATAAACCCTGTGGGGAGGAGCCTCTGTCATCTGGTGACTGGCAAGTGCTAGGGGCAGCAGAGCACAAAATCAGAACATTTAGAAGTCTACTCTGGTGAGGGATGTCACTCTGGTGGCTAGGCAGGAATGGAACCCTCGATGGGACAGTGTGGTCTCAGGATCCTCGGGGTCCCAGGAAGACCGGGGTGCTTGAGGGCAGCAGAGCTCCCAGGTATCAGAGCAAAGAAGCTGGCTGCAAAGTGTGAGCCCAGGAGTGGACTCTAAACTGGAGGTTGCCAAAAACTGTGATCCACGGCACAGTCTGGCTACTGCTCTTTGAGAAGAGGCCCAAGAAGCAGCACACCTGGACAGAGCTCCCTTACTCCCCAAGCAGGAATGATGCCTGAGCATGCTGCAGGAGTCTGCTGGGTTTGGAGACTCCAAACTGGGTCATGTGCCAGAGACAGAAATGCTTGGTCATAGGTCTGGTGAGCACGGAGTGCAGACAGAGACCAGGGAGACTTGAAGAATTTACTGCTTTTCTGTGAGGGTGCACTGAGGAGTGGGCCCCAAGCTCTCAGCTCCGGGGCCAGAGACTGGGAGGCTGCCATGTTAACTCTCATCCCAAAATATTGGGATCATTTCCTGCATATTTTCAGACCACAACACTTTAAAAATGGAACTCAACCACAAGAGGAAAGGTGGAAAGAACTCAAATACATGGAGGATAGAGAGCATCCTACCAAAGAATGAATGAGTCAACCAGTCAATTCAAGATGAATTTTAAAAATTTATGGAAACACAAGAGAATGAAAACACAGCTGTTCAATATCTTTGGGAAGCACTAAAGGCGATCCTAAGAGGGAAGTATAGAGCACTATAAGCCCTTCTCAAGAACCAAGAAAGTTCTCAAATACACAACCTAACCCTACACCTAAAGGAGCTAGAGAAAGAGTAGCATAGAAAGCCTAAGCCAAGAAGAAGAAAAGAAATAATAAAGATGAGAACAGAAATCAGTGAAGTAGAAACCAAAAGAATAGTAAAACAAATCAACAAAGCTAGGAGATGTTTCTTTGAAAGAATTAATAAAATTGATACACCCGGGCCAGACTTCTCAAAAAGAAAACAAAAAGGACGCATATCAAAAAAAATCATGACTCAAGAAGGAGAGATCACACCCAACACCAAAGAAATACAAATATAAGAACAGAGGATGGCAACTCTAAGTCAACAAATCAGACAGTCTTGAAGAAATGGATGCATTCCCAGAAACATAGAAACGACCAAAACTGAATGGGGAAGAAAAGGAAACCTGAAGAGACCCTTAATCACCAAGGAAATTGAAGCAGTCATCAAAAATCCCCCAGGAAACAAGAGCCCAGCACCAGATGGCTTCCCAGGGGAATTCTACCAAACATTTAAAGACTATTTGATACCTCTTCTTCTGAAACCTTTCCAAAAAATAGAACTGGGAGGAAAACTTCCAAAACTTTTTGATGAGGCCAGCATTACCTTGTTCCCAAAACCAGACAAAGACCCCACCCAAAAGGAGAAATACCACAATCCCTGATGGATATGGATGCAAAAATTATCACCAACATACTAGCCAATAGGATCCAACAGCCCATTAAAATGCTGATTCACCATGATCAAATCAAATTCATGCCTGGGCTGCAAGGGTGGTGGGACAACCACAAATCAATCCATGGAATCCATTGCCTTAATAGAAGAAATAACAAGAACCATAGGATCCTCTCAATAGATGCAAAAAAAGCATTTGACAAATTAATGCATCCCCTCTTGATCAAAACTCTTCACCATGGAGGAATAGACAGTACATACCTCCACATCACAAAGGGCATGTATGGAAAATCCACAGAGACTGTCATTCCCAATGGGGAACAACTGAGAGCTTTTCCCTTCAGGTCAGGAACATGACAGGGATGCTCATTCTTATCACTTTTCTTTAGCATAGTACTAGAATTCCTAGCCCCAGCCATCAGAGAACAAAAAAAAAGGGGGGGGGGGGCATCCGAATCAGCAAAGAAAAAGTCAAACTCCCACCCTTTGCAAACAATAGGATACTTTCTGTGGAAAACCTAAAAGACTCCACCCCCAAATTGCTAGAACTCATCCAAGAATCCCATAAAGTGGCAGGATATAAAATCAATGCACAGAAATCACTTGCATTTGTCTACAGAAACAATGGGACAGAACAAACAGAAACAAAGGAGTCCATCACATATATAATTGCATCCAAAGCCATATGATACTTAGGAATCCATCTAACCAAAGCATCAAAGGATCTGCACTCAGAAAACTATTCCAGGCTCATGAACGAAATGGAAGAACAAACAAAGAAATGGAAAGATATTCCATGCTCATGGGTTAGAAGAACTAATATTGTGAAAATGTCTATGATACCTAGAACAACTGAGAGATTCAATGCAATCCCTACCAAAATACCATCCACATATTTTCACAGAACTGGAATAAATAATCCCCAAATTTGTGTGGAAGCAGAAAAGACCCTGAATAGTCAAGGGGATGTTGACAAAGAAAACCAAAGATGGTGGTAACCCAATTGCAGACTTCAAGCTCTATTACTAAGCTTTAATATCAAGACAGTATGGTCCTGGAACAAAAACAGACACACAGATTAATGGAACAGAATAGAGAAACCAGAAATGGACCCTTAACTCCAAGGTAAACTAATCTTCCTCAAAGTAGAAAAGAATATCCAATGGGGAAAGAAAGTGTTTTCAGTAAGTGGTTCTGGGAATTTGGGACAGCCATATGCAGAAGAATGGAACTGGACCATTTCCTTATACCACGCACAAAAAAATAGACTACAAATGGATGAATGACTTCAAAGTGGGACAGGAATTCATCCAAATCCTTGAATAGAATAGAGGCAGCAAGGTCTTTGCCCTCAGCCACAGCAACTTATTGCTAGACACATCTCCAAAGATGAGGAAAACAAAAGCAAATGTGAACTGTTTGGATTTCATCAAGATAGAAAGCTTTTGCACAGCAAAGGAAACTGTCAACAAAACCAAAAGACAACAAATTGAACGAGAGAAGAAATTTTCAAGAGACATATCAGATAAGGGGCTAGTATCCAAAATCTAGAGAGAACTTACCAAACTGCACATCCACAGAGCAAATAATCCAATCAAGACATAGGCCAAAGACATGAACAGACATTTCTCCAGGGAAGACATCCAAATCGCCAAAAGACACATAAAAAACTGCTCATATCCCTCGATATTAGGAAAATACAAATCAAATCCATAATGAGATAGCACTTCACACCGGTCAGAATGGCTAAAAATGAACAAGTCAGGAAATGGCAGGTGTTGGCGAGGATGTGGAGAAAGGGGAACCCTTTCATACTGTTGGTGGAATGCAATCTGGTAAAGCCAGCCTGGAAAACAGTGCGGAGGTTCCTCAAGAAGTTGAAAATAGAGCTACCCTACCACCCTGCAATTTCACTGCTGGGTATTTACCTTAAAGATACAAATGGAGTGATCTTAAGGGGCACCTGCACCCCAATATCTATAGCAGCAATGCCCACAAGAGTCAAATTATGAAAAGAACCCAGACTTCCATAGACAGATGAATGGATACATAGGGATATGCATACCATTGACTATTATGCAGCCACCAAAAAATAAAATCTTGCCATGGACAATTATCATATGATCTCACTGATATATGGAGTTTAAGAAACAAGACAGAGGATCATAAAGAGAGGAAAAAAGGAAGCAAGATGAAACTAGAGAAGGAGTCAAAGCAAAACAGGCACTTAAACTCAGGAAACAAACTGAGGGTTTCTGAAGGGGAGGGGGGTGGGGGAATGGAGTGACTGGTGATGGGCATGGGGAGGGTATGTGCTGTAGTGAGCACTGTGTGGTATATAAAATGGAAGTCTCAAACCTGTACCCCTGAAACAAATAACACATTATATGATGATAATAAAAAAGAAGCAAAAGAAAAAATATTTAGAATACAAATGTAAAATAAGTAAACAAATAATCTCACTTATAGAAAGAAAGAAAAGAAAGAAAGAAGCAAACAAGCGACTAAGCCACCTGGAGTCACCACACTCTAATTTCAAGCTAGATTACAAAGCTGTTGTCATCAAAACACTATGGTACTGGCATAAAAACAGTCACACAGGTCAATGGAACAGAATAGAAAGCTTGGAAACATAATCATAGTCCTGTTGGCAAAGTTTAATCATGTATGTATTAAAGGGATATTTAATCTGAACTTTGATAGAATTATTAGCTCTGAAAAATAAGAATTATTAATCTGAATGGGAATTAATAATATTTATGTCCTGTTCCAACTTTTGTTTCCAATAAATGCATTTTTTAAACATACTGTTTTATATAAATATGTATTATTTTAAAAGGATGATTTAGAATCCACACTTTTAAGGAAAGTTAAATTCACTTTAATAACCCTACCACAGAAAAGGAAACATAGATATCCATCATCACAACTGAGAACATTACAAAAGAAGACAAACAGACACAATCTGGTGTCTGATGGAAGAATAGAGTACTACTTAAGTAGTTCTGCCCAAATATTCAACCTGTTGAAAGCTACAGATCCAGGTACTCATTCACAAAAGCACAGATGTCAGAGAGAAGTCCTAACAAAGAGTATGAAGATGTTACCAATGAAGTCCACAATGCATATATTCCGACAGCAAAAATATTTTCTCAACAAATAAACTGTAAGACAAGAAAGAAGGCAAGAAAGAAAGAAAGAAAGAAAGAAAGAAAGAAATAGATAAAGAAAAGAAAACACACAGAAGCTAACCCACACATCTTGGGCTTAACTTATGACACAGCAGCAGAAAATATAAAATGGGGAAAGGACTGTCTCTTCAGTTAACAGTACTGGGAAAACAGGACCTCAAACCTTTAAAAGCCAACCCCCCAATAATAAAAAATACCTCCACATCCAAAACACTCCTTCAAATCCAAACAAAAAATGAATAAAAACTGAGGAAAATAGGTGAATAGATACTTCCCAAAGATGGCATACAGGGGGCCAACAGACACAGAGAAAGTTGTTCAGCATCACTAATTGTCATCAGGGAAACAGAAGTCAAAACTGCCATCATCTCACAGCCATCCTCACAACTGTGGGAATGGCAGTCGTCCCAGAGACAGACACCCAGTGCGGTCAAGGGTATGTACATGAGGGGACACTGTGCACTGCTGGTGGGAATGGAAATTGGTGTAACCACTGTGACAAATGCTGTGGAGGTTCTGGAAAAAAAAAGAATACAACTACCACATGACCCAGTAACTGATCTACTGAGTATTTCTTTGGAGAACACAAAAACACTCCTTCCAAAAGAGAGATGCACTCCTGTGTCCATGGCAGCATTATTCACAATAACCAGACATGGAAACATCGACCTTGGGAGCCTTATGTTAAGTCATTCAGACACAGAAAGACACACACCAGAGGCTTTCACGGACATTCCATATAGAATCCAAAAAGTACTGAATACTTACATACCGAGAATAGATTGGTGGCTGTCAGATTTGGGGAAGTGGGAAACAGGTGAAGGTAGTCAAAGTTGTCATGTTTGAGTGATAAAATCCGCAAGTCATGGAATGTTCTGTGTAGCATGAGACGAAAGCTAACCCTGAAGGATGGGGTGCAGGCTCCCCATTACTTGAAACTACAGTGTTCCTAGGAAACTTTTCACAACAGAAATGGCGTAAACGGAAAAAGGAATGATCATTCAGCTCTACAGAAAAGTGAGTGCTCATGCTCAGACACCAAAAGATCCTTCTCTTTGGCTCTTCTTAGGCCTCAGGACACAACATCCTAACGGGTGTCAAAAATAATTGGCGATAAAGTGCAGCAGATGCTCACAGACACAATTGAAAGTGCTGATAGCTGGACATGGAGAGCAATGCCCAGGAAGGAATGGCTGGGGTGCACACCACCTCTGTAGGGGTACCCCACAAAATAGATGCTGAACACGATGCCCACTTCTAGAATTCTTTCATAAGATGGAAATGCTCTACAGGTCACTTCCTGCTACTAGTGCTGGGAAATAAAGTAGGCCATTCCAAAAGGTCAATTGTCTCACCATGAACTTTAAGAATAGTGGGGAACACTTTTACTTGAAATGTGCTAAGGAAGTAGTTGTTGCAGTTATGCCCTGACAAAAACATCAGCAGATCCACTGACTCTGCCTGGAACAGGCCCTCCATTCAAAACCCCACACACACCAGAAGCTCACCCCAGACCCAAAAGATCAGGCCTGCCATGCCCCTAGGCCCTAATACTAACCCTAAGTTGGGTTTTCAGGCATCCCTTCCCACATGCCTGCCCTCCAACTCCTACAATTGGGCATGGCAGAGGCAGAAAACAGAATTCTTCCTGCTCCCCAGAAGGAAACCTTGCTATTTGGGGATCAGCAAACCCTCAGACCTGGAAAAAACTGCATGTGCAATTAAAGTGGCCAACATCATTGGTGCCCCATGAATACACAACTGCACCCCATTGTTCATCCTGGCAACCCTCTTTCAACTCGGGCCCCTGGGGATCTTGCCTCAGCACCCGCAGAGCAGCCATGCCATGCCCCTAGGCCCTAACAGTGACTCCAGGTTGCCTTTGTAGGCATCCATCCCCAGAGGGTTGGCCTCAAATCCCTGCTTATTGGGGACCTCTGAGTAACAAAACGGGACTCTGCCCCACCTTCAGTGGGAAATCTTGCTCCTAGGAGCTGCGCAAACACCTCAGAGTGAGAGAAATCTGCATGGCCCTCGCAGGTCACAGCCACATTCGGGGCTCCCATGGACACAAACTCGAACCTGAGACATAGCCTGAAAGCTGCCTTAAACTCAGACCCTGTGGAGCTCGCCTCCACATCTGCACATCAGGCCTCCATGCCCTAGGCAGTAACCTTACCCACAACTTGCATTTTCAGACTTCTGTTCCCAGAGTCCTGGCCCCCAAGAACTCCAGATTAGGGATCCAGGACCCACGCCACAGGACTGCTCCTGCTCACCAGAAGGAAACTGTGCCATTTGGAGCTGAGCTAAACCCTCAGTGTAAGAGAAACCTGCATGGCCTCCAACGCCTCCCCCAATCTCAGGGCTATCCTGGACACAATGCCACAGGCTGAAACTCATCCTGAGCCCTGTTCTCAACTCAGCCCACAACCCACATCCCAGGAGCTCACATCAAAGCCGAAAGATCTGGCCTGCATTACCTCTTGGCCCTAACCCTAACCCTTGGTTTGGTTTTCATATATCCATCCCCAGAGGCCTGCTCTTTATTCCCTCCATATTTGGGACCCTTGAGCCACCAAGCAGAAATCCTCCTGCACCTCAGAAGGAAAGCTTGCTCTTTGGAGCTGCCCAAAACCCTCAGAGCTGGAAAAACCTGCATACTCCTAATTGCCAGGAGTTTTCCAGCCAATTCTCATGAGCTTTCTGCCCAAATCAATATCAATTTGGGCAGAAAGCTTGTGATAATTGGCTGGCATTGGGTGGTGATTCGGGCGAAGCTGGCGCCCGCAGTCTAGAGTGCTTTTTCACTTGGTGTGTGTCGAGGACATAAGGGAACACAGGCCGGGTCCACGCAGTGCCCCCGAGAGACCCCACACAGTGGAGTTTTCTGGGGGCAGAGTTGAGGGAGGGTTTCTAACCGGGTGTCAGCCTGGGTGTTTCGGCGTGGTGTGCCGCCAAAGTGGGGGATGACCTCATGTGGGGCATGCAGGTTTTTCCCGCTCTGAGAGTTTTCCCCATATCCGAATGGCATGGTTCCCTCCCGGCTGGCAGGTGGACTCACCTTTGCTTTGCTTTAGGTTTCCCCAATTTGAGGGCTTGAGGTATAGGCCCCTGGGGAAGGAAGACTGAAAACCCAACAGAGGTTTAGTGCCAGGTCCTAGGAGAAGGGCAGTCTCCTCTGACAGCGCCAGGGTGGGCATCCTAGGGGGTGGAGTAGCAGGAGGCTTTGGCCTTGTGTATGCCTGGCTTGTAGAGGTGTTTCCCTCAGGACTGGAGCCGCGACCACTGGAGACCCCGAGCTAGTCCCTAGTGGGGTCCCTTCAGACATGTGCTGTAGGAAGAGAGTTCACCGGAGGTTTTCCAGCAAATTCTCACAAGCTTACTGCCCAAATCGATACCAGTTTGGGCAGAAAGCTCATGAGAATTGGCAGGTGTTGGGAGGTGATTCAGCCCAAGCTGGCGTCCATGCTACAGTGCTTTCTCCCTCCATGCATGTTGCAGATATCCGGGAACATGGGCCTGGCCCACGTGACTCCCACAAAGGATTCCACAAAGGGGAGCTTTCTGGGGGCAGAGTTGAGGGAGGGTTTCTGGCTGAGCATCTGCCTCTGAGTTTTTAGCCCAGTGTGGCACCGAACATAGAGGATGGCCTCAGTGGGGGCATGGAGGTTTCCTCCGCTCTGAGAGTTTTCCATAGCTCCAGACGGCACGGTTTCCTCCTGGGTGGCAGGTGGACTTGTGGGGTGTGTATCAGGGTTCCCCAATTTGAGGGCTTGAGGGACAGGACCCTGGGGAAGGAACACTGAAAACCCAACTGAGGGTTATGGCCACAGCCCAGAGGCAGAGAGGCCTGATCCACCACCATCAAGGAGGGCATGCCAGGGGACTGAGAAGCAGGCCATGGCCTCATGTGCACCTATCTCATAGAGGGCTTTCTCACAAGGTTTGGGCCAAAACGCCTCAGGACCCAGGCCCAGGCCTAGGCAGAGCCCTATAGACATGCACTGCAGGAAGTGAGTTCGCTGGGGGTTTTCTATCCAATTCTCACAAACTTTCTGCCCAAATCGATATTGATTAGGCAAAGAGCTCATGAGAATTGGCCAGCACTCGCGGCGATTCAGACCGCACTGGCGACAGTGGTCTAGAGCACTTTCTTCCTTGGTGCATGTCACAGGCCAGGCCCGTGCAGCTCCCTCGAAGGCCCCCACGCAGGGGAACTTTCCAGGGGCAGAGTTGAGGGAGGGGTTCTAACTGGGCGTCATATTCTGAGTTTTCCTTCCGGTGTGCTGCTGAAAGCAGGGGATGACCTCATGGGGGACATGTAGCTTTCTCTCACTCTGAAGGTTTTCTGCAGCTCCAAACATCAGATTCCTCCTAGGTGGCAGAGGGACTCATGCGGTGTGTTTCAGGGTTCTAAAATTTGAGGGTATGAGGGACAGGTCCCTGGGGAAGGAAAACGGAATACCAAAACAAGGCTTAGGGCCAGGGCACAGGGGCATGGCAGGCCTGATGTGCCAGCGACGGGTTCAGGACCCCAGGGGGCTGAGTAGCAGGAGGCATTGGCCTTGCATGCACCTGACTCATAGAGGGCTTTCTCACAGGGTTCGGGCTGCAAACATTCAGGCCTTGTCCAGGCCCAGGCAGAGGCCCTACAGACATGCGTCACAGGAAGCTAGATGGCCAGGGGTTTCCAGGCCAATTCTCATGAGCTTTCTGCCCAAATTGATATCGATTTGGACAAAAAGCTTGTGAGAATTGGCTGGCGATGGGGGGACAATATGGGCTGGGCTGGTGCCTGTGGTCTGGAGCGCTTTCTCGCTTGGTGCGTGTCGAGGCCACCTGGGAAACAGGCCGAGACCATGTGGCTCCCCCAAGGGCCCCTGCAGAGGGGAGATTTCTGGAGGCAGAATTGAGGGAGAGGTTGTAGCCAGGCATCAGCCTCCAAGTTTTTGGCCTGGTATGGCGCGGAAGGTGGGGAATGGCCTCAGGGAGGGCATGAGTTTTCTCACTCTCTGAGGGTTTTCTGAAGCTCCGAAGGGCATGGTTTCCTCCTGGGTGACAGCTGGACTCATGGGATGCATTTCAGTGTTCCCCAATTTGAGAGCTCATGGGACATGCCCACATTACAAGACTGCTCCTGCCCCCCAGAAGGAAACCATGCCATTTGGAGCTGGGCTAAACCCTAAGAGTAAGAGAAACCTGCATGGCCCCTGATGCCTCCTCCACTTCTCAGGGCTACCCTGGAAATGATCCCACAACCTGAAACTCATGTTGAGCCTTGTTCTCAACTCAGCCCACACCCCACAGCCCAGGAGCTCAAACCAGAGCCAAAAGATCAGGCCTGCCATGCCCCTAGGCCCTAATCCTAACCCTTGGTTGGGTTTTCAGGCATCTGTACCCCATAGCCTGGTCTTGATTCCCTCCATATGGAGGACCCCGGAGCCACCAAACAGAAATCCTCCTTCACCCCAGAAGGAAGCCTTGTTATTTGAAGCTGTGCAAAACCCTCAGAGCTGGAAAAACCTGCATGCCCCTTAAGGCCCCCACCATGGTTGGCGCCCCCTGGACACAAACCCACAGGAAGACACAGCCTGACAATCCAATGTCAACTCAGTACCATGGGAAGCTAGCCTCAGCACTGACAGATCTGGCCTGCCATGCTCCTAGGCCCTAATCCTAACCCAACATTGGATTTTCAGGCATTTGTCCTCAGAAGTCTGGTCTCAAATCCCTCCATATTAAGGACCATGGAGGCAGAACACAAAATTTTCCTGACCCTCAGAAGGAAATCTTGCTATTTGGGTCTCGGCAAACCCTCAGACCTGTAAAAACCTGAATGCCTCATTAAGGCAGCCAACACCAGCAGACCCCCATGGATTCACAACTGCACTCTGATGTTCACCCTGACAGCCCCCTATCAACTCAGACCCCTGAGGATCTGGCCTCCGCACCCACAGATTGGCCATGCCATGCCCCGAGGCTCTAACACTAATCCTAAGTTGATTTTTCAGACATTCATCCCCAGAGGCCTGGCCTTGAATCCCTGCTTATTGGGGATCCCTGAGCTACAAAACCAGACTGCTCCATGCCTCCAGAGGGAAACCTTGCTCTTAGGAGGTGGGTAAATCAGTCAGAGCAAGAGAAACCTGCATGGCATTCTCAGGTCACAGCCACAGTCAGGGCTCCCATGGACACAAACTCGAGCCTGAGACACAGCCTGATATCCGCCCTAAACTTAGTCCCCAGGGCGACCCCGGACACAGTCTCCCAGCCTGAAACTCATCTTGAGCCATGTTCTCAACTCAGCAGGCACCCCCAGCCCAGGAGCTCACACTAGAGCCAAAAGATCAGGTCTGCCATGCTCCTAGGCCCTAACCCTATCCCTTGGTTGGGTTTTCATGCATTTGTCCCCAGAGGCCTGGTCTTGATTCCATCTATATGGGGGACCCCTAAGCAACCAATCAGTAATCCTCCTGCACCCCAGAAGGAAACCTTCAATTTGGAGATATGTTAAACCCTCAGAGTACGAGAAATCTGCCTTGCACCTGAGTACACCCCCAAATTCAGAGATTACGATGGACACAAACCCACATAGTGAACCACAACCTGAGCCCTGTTTTCAACTCAGCCCTCTGGGTAGCCTGACCCAGAGCTAGCAGATCAGGCTTGTCATGCAGCTAGGCCCTAAACTTAACCCAAGGTTGGGTTTCCAAGCATCTATACCCAGAGCCCTGCTCTCAAATCCCTCCATATGGGACTCCTGAGCCATATGACACACCCTGTCACACAGAATGAAACCTTGCTATTTGGAGCTGCGCAAAACCCCCAGAGCGGGAGAAACCTCCATGGCCCCATGAGGCCACCCCCACATTCAGCACCCCTCATGGACACAAATTCCAGCCTGAGCGACCGGCTGACACTTGCCCTAACTTCAGATCCTGGGGATCTTTCCTCAGCGTCTGAAGATCGGGCCTGCCATGCCCTAGGCCCTAAACATAACCCTAGCGTGTGTTATCAGGCTTGCATCCCCAGAGTCCTGGTCCCCACTCCCACCAGACTTGGGACACCTGAGACTCATGCTGGCTGCCTCGGGTGGAAAGGTGCCATTTGGAGCTGTGTAGAACCTCAGAGAGGGAGAAACCTGCATGCCCCTCGAGGCCAATCCCAGCATCTGCACCACCTCTGGACACAAACCATGACTCCAATGTGCTGCCTGATGCCTGCCCTCAACTTGGCCCAGTGGTGAGCCTGCCTCAGCACCGGCAGATCAGGCCTGCCATGCCCCTATGCCATAACTCTAACCCTAGTTTGAGTTTCCAGGCTTCCATCCAAAGAGGCCTGGACCCAAAGCCCCCTGGATAAGGAACGCTGAGATACACCCCACAACTCTGTCTGCCATGGGGGAGGAAACCTTGAAGTTTGGAGGTCCACCAAATCCTCAGAGGGGAGAAACCTGCATGCCCCCTTAAAGCCACCCCAACCATCGACGGCCCCCCTGGCCATAAAGCAGGATTCTGCTGCAGCACCAGACCCATGCCCTCAACTCAGCCATGATAGGAGCCCATCCCAGTGCCAGTGCCAAATTGGACCTGTAATGCTCCTAGGCCCTAACCCAAACCCTAGTTTGGGTTTTCAGGCTTCCATTACAAGGGGCCTGGCTCCCAAATCCCCCAGGTTAAAGACCCATGAGTGACAGTCCAGGACTCCGCCAGCCACACAGTTGGAAACTGCACCATTTGGATCTGCACCAAACCCTCAGAGCGGGAGAAACCTGCATGCCCCCCTAAAGCCACTCCCATGATCAGCAGCCCCTGTGGCCATAATGCCAGATTCTGCCACACTGCCAGATGCATGGCCTCAACTCAGCCCTGAGGGGAACCCGCCTCAGCACCAGCACATCGGGCCTCCCATGACCCTAGGCCCTAACCCTAACCCTAGATGGAGTGCACATGCTTTCCGTGCCCAGACCCTGGCCCATATCCCCACCAGATTGAGGGCACATGAGACTCATGCCAGCACTCTGCTGGCTGCCTAGGCTGAAATCCTGCCATTTGGAACTCCACAGAAACCTCAGAGCCGGAGAAACCTGCATGATCCCGAGGCAAGCCACAGCATCTGTTGCTGCCCTGGACACAAACCTGGGCTCCAACATGCCGCCAGGCTCCAGCCCTCAACTTAGCCCACCAGTGAGCCCGACTCAACATCAGCAATTCAGGCCTGCCATGCCCCTAGCTCAGCTCTCCTCAGGGTCCCCTGTCAGCTCTAGGCAAGCCTGGAACTCCCCTGTCTGCCGCAAAGCTCTGGGATCCCCCTCCTTCTTCTAAATTTACTCTGGTCCGCCTTTCAAGAGAAAGGAGAAGGCTCCCTCCTGAATGCTTAACACCTCCTTTCCTCCACTGCCACATTTCTCTCCACTTACCTTCATACCTGGGCAAACTGGAAGGAATATATCAATGGAACATGTACATGCTCTGAGATCTGAATCTTTCATTGCAGCTTTCTAAGGACTCCTTATGCAATCAGAAACTAGTGTATCCTACCACAGTGTGTTTGACGATGATCATCTATAGAAGAGGATTGCGGAAATCATTCCATTTTTACCTCACTCTTCATGAAATAGAACATAGTCTTCTTTTCTTCATTGACTTCAATTCCAATTTGTTTCCGTGCGGTGTTAATTCCTTTGCTTCAGTGGTAGGATTTCATGATTACTCACCTGCATAGAACACCCAGAGCTCATCAAAACAAGTACCCTCCCTAATATCCGTCACCCATTTAACCATTACCCCCACAGCCCCGCCCTCTAGCAACCCTCGGTTTGTGCTCTAAGGTTGAGCCTGTTTCCCTATTGGCCTTTCTCCCCTCACTATGTTCATCTGTTTTCTTTCTGAAATTCCATAGGAGTCAAGTCATAGGCTACTAGTCTTTTCTTGATGATTTTGCTTAGGTAAATCCAGTTTAGATCCATCCACATCCTTGCATACGGTAAGATTTCATTCTTTTTGAACCTGGCTCCTAGTTCATTAAGATGTGGGAGACTATATATCTACATATATATGTGTGTGTGTGTGTGTGTGTGTATGTGTATATACACACACACATATATACATCTATGCATATATGTATATATGTATACATATGCATATGTATATATATTATATATATATATATATATATAATCACTCATCAGTGAATGGACATTGGGACTCCCTCCATAATTTTGCTGTGGTTGATAACGCTGCTGTATATATCATGGTGGTTGCACCCCTCTGAATGTCCATTTTTCTGCCCTTTGGGGAAATACATAGGGAGGCAATGGCTGGATCCTAGGGCTGTTCAGGTTTTAGCACTTGGAGGAACTGCCATACACTTTTCCAGAGTGGCTGCAACAGTTCGCATGCCCACCGACAGTGCAGGAGGGTTCCACTTTAAACAGAAAATTCCCTGCCAGCAATTTCCTAAAGAGGAAATGGAAAACCTGAGGGATAGATAATACGACTCACCCAGCGTCAGGCAAACAGCCACAGAAATTCACCCCAGGATTCCTGACGTCAAGCCCCTGAAGCCACCAGAATGCCTCTATCCAGGGGAATTCCCAAAGACTCTCCTTCTGACTTCACCACCCATGAAACTGCAGATAAAGTATGGCATGTCCAACTCTCTAGATGATCCATTGAGTGAAACAAGAAAGTCAAGTGTCCCTTTTCAGTCGTCCAAGGCTCCTTGGAATCATTTTGAGTTTTCCCTCTGCCCACTTCAGAACTCTTTGGATGAAAAGATGAATCCATTAGGATATATCACCTTTGATAAAGGAGAAGACATCATCCAGGTCTCCATCTGACCACAAACAGCCACCTAATTCTAGATGCCTGCCACTCCACCACAGTCTAGGCCCAATGGAATAAACACTGTTAGATGAAGGAACACATTCTATGTTCAAAACACACACCGAGTCAATCTCATCTTCCCTTTCGAATCCAAGGGATTGCCTAGGAAGGAGATGTTCCAAATACCTTCGTAAGCCAGACATAAACAGAGAAAATGAGATCCCCCGCCAGGTGCTCCCTGAAGGAAAACTCAGGAACTCTGGCACCCACTCTACATTCCTGACAGCTGCTTCAGTGTGACTTTGTGGCTCCACTGGAGACACAAGTCCAGGAGGTTTTGGGTGAAAGAGAAGTTTACTTCCCATTCTGACATGGATGTGACCTTGCGCCCAATGGACCTACTGTTTTCTCTGAATGCTGATGTCCTGGGACAAGCTATATGACTGAGTCAGATGCTGATTTCAAAACTTCAGGTGTCGTGGAGCCAGAGTGAAGAAGGGTTGTCAGGTGGGAATAAGCAGGCACCTCCCACCTAAAGCCTGCACACCTGCTCCAATTCCTAGGAGAAGGAGAGACATATGCTTCTTTCTTAAGTGGTCATTAACTTCCTTCTAAAGCCAACCAATGCCCTTGTCCTTTTTGGAGAAGCAAATATACTCTTCCAAACAAACACTCAAATCCTCAGTTCCAAAAACTCCATGAACTGGATTTGGTTTCCCACCTCCTCAAGAGCCCCACCGGGAGGACCCTCCTGAACCATCCTGACAGCACATCACCACCAAACCTGGGGAAACGGGGCACAATGCCAAGTGGGGGCCCAGCTCCTCCCAAGAGAGGGGTTGTTACCACCTCTCTTTAACCTGGAAAAACAGAGACTATACAGCTCACCACTCAGTCTTGTAAAAACAAGCTAAAGTGCTCCCTTTCAGGGTCTCTCACCCCGCACCTCACCACTGCCCTCAGAGCCAACAGAGTGCCCTGACTCCTCTTCTGGCATGTTTCCTACTGCAGCTCAGCACTGCCTCCAGCGGTAGCAAACAGTATTGCCATGCCTTCCAGTTTTTGCACCACAGTTCACCACTCCCTCCAGTGGCATAAACCAGCACCGCTGGGCCTTTGAAAGATTCCTAATGCAGCTCACAACCCCTCCACAGGTCTAAAGCGACACTGGCATTGTCCGTCCAGACTGGGGATCTCTGAGCCACACTCCAGGACTCTGCCTGCCACCCAGGAGGTAACCATGCCGTTCAAAGCTGAGCAGAACCCTCAGAATGGAACAAACCCGCATGCATCCCTGAGGACACGCCCAACTTTGATGGCCCTCCCCGGCCACAAACGCACAGACTGACATGCTTCCTGACCCCCATGCTCCACTCAGGCCCCCAGGGATCCCGCCTCAGCACTGGCAGATCAGGCCTGCCGTGCCCCGAGACTCTAACCCTAACCCAAGTTTGGCTTTACAGGCTTCCATCCCCAGGGGCCTGGCACCAAAGCCCTCCATACCGGGGACAATTGGGGCACACGCAGACATGCACCTAGTAAAAAAAACACGCTAAACCACGGGCGCCAATGTGGCCAGAATCGCTGCCCAACGCTGGCCTATTCTCACGAGCTTTCTGCCCAAATTGATATCGATTTGGGCAGAAAGCTCCTGAGAATTGGCTGGAAAAGACTCAGTGAACTCGGTTCTGGCAGTGCCGGTCCACAGGGCCACAGCCTGGGCCTGGCCTAGGGCCACGAGTGGTCTTGGCCTGAACCCTGCAAAAAAGCCCTCAATGAGGTGGGCTTAGGCAAAGCCAATGAATCCCACTACTCAGCCCACTGAGGTGCCTGCCCCAGCGATGGTGGATCAGGCCAGCCGTGCCCCTAGGCCCTGGCCCTAAACCTCAGTTGGGTTTTCAGGTTTCTGTCCATAGGGGCCTGTTCCCTGAGCCCACCAGACTGGGGATCCTGGTGTCATCCACAGGAGTCCGCCTGCCTCCAAGGAGGAAAGCATGCCATTCAGAGCTGTGCAAAACCCCTAGAGTGGGAGAAACCTCCATGGCCCCGTGAGGCCATCCCCACATTAAGTGGCCCTCATGGACACCAACTTCAGCCTGAGCAACCACCTGACACTCGCCCTACCTTCAGACCCCGAGGAGCTTGCCTCAGCATCTACAGATCGGGCCTACCATGCCCTAGGCCCTAACATTAAACCTGGGTTGTGTTTTCAGACATCTATCCCCAGAGTCCTGGTCCACAAGCCCTCCAGATTGGGGACTCCGGAATCACACCACAGGGCTCTGCTTGCCCTCCAGAAGGAAACTGTGCACTATAGAGATTCACAAATCCCCAGACTAGGAGAAACCTCCATAGCCCTCGAGGCCACCCCAATTTTGTAGACCACCCTGGACACTAATGCACAGTCTGACACACCCTGAGCCACTATCTCCAATCAACCACCCAGGTGCATGGCTGCAGGGAGCCAGCACATTGGACCTGCAATGCCCCTAGGATCTAATCCTAACCCTAGTTTGGGTTTTCCAGAATCTGTCCCCAGAGGTCTGGATTCGAATCCCTCCATATGGGGGGCCCCTGAGCCACAAAACGGAATTCCTCCTGCCCCACAGAAGGAAACCTTGTTATTTGGAGCTGTGCAAAACCCCCAGGGTGGGAGAAACCTCCATGGCCCCAATTGGCCACTGCCACAATCGGTGGCCCTCATGGACACAAAAGCCAGGCTCAGCAATTGCCTGACACTCATTTTCACACTCACCCTGACTCACCTTAGCATCTGCAGATCAGGCCTGCCATGCCCTAGGCCCTAACCCTAAGACTAGCTTTAGTTTTCAGACTTCCGTCCCCAGAGAGCTTACACAAGCCCTCCAAACTGGGGACTCCGGAGCCACACCATATGACTCAACTCAGCCTGCCCTCCAGATGGAAACTGTGCCCTAAAGAGCTGCACAAAACACCCATATTAGGAGAAACCAGCACATTCCCTGAGGCCACCCCACTTTCATAGGCCTCGTTGGAAACTAATGGGCAATCTGACACAGGCTAAGTACCGATCTCCAGTCAGCCACATAGGCAGATGGCTCCAGAGCCAGCATACTGGACCTTCCATGCCCTTGGGTCCTAATCCTAACCCTAGCTTGGGGTTTCAGGCATCTGTCCCCAGAGGCCTGCTCATGAATCCCTCCATATGGGGGATCTCTGAGCCACAAAACAGAACTCCTCCTGCCACTCAGAAGGAAACCTTGCTATTTGCAGGTATTTAAAACCCTCAGAATAGAAGAATCCTGCATGGCCCCTGAGGACACCCCCACTTTTGGAGGCTGCCCTGGATACAAACCCACATTGTGACCCCCAGCCTGAGTCTTGTTTTCAACTCAGCCCCCCTGGGTAGCTTGCCCTAGAGCCAGCAGATCGGGCCTGCCTTCCTGTAGTCTCTAATCCTAACTCTATGTTGGGTTTCCAGGCATCCATACCCAAACCCTGCTTTCAAATCCCTCAATACTGGGGACACCTGGGACTGCTACTTCCCCCCAGAAGGAAACTGGGCCATTTGGAGGTGGGCTACCCCTCAGAGTAAGAGAAACCTGCATGACCCCCAAAACCACCCCCATTTTTCAGGGCCGCCCTGGAAACAATCCCACAGCCTGAAACTCATCTTCAGCCATGTTCTCAACTCAGCCCACACCCCACAGACCAGGAACTCACACCAGAGCCAAAAGATCAGGCCTGCCTTGCCCCTAGGCCCTAACCCTAACCCTTGGTTGGGTTTTCAGACAACTGTCCCCAGAGGCCTGGTCTAGATTACTTCCATATGGGGGACCCCTGAGCCACAAAACAGAAATCCTCCTACACACCAGAAGGAAACCTTGCTATTTGGAGCTGCACAATACCTTCAGAGTCTGAAACACCTGCATACCCCTTAAGGCTGCCACCACCATCGGCACATCCTGGACACACACTTGTAGGCTAATAGAGCCTCACAACCCCATGTCAACTCAGCACATGCTGAGGAGCTGGCCTACGCACAGGCAGGTCTGGCCTGCCATACCCCTAGGCCCTAAGCGTAACCCTAGGTTGGGATTTCAGTCATCTGTCCTCAAGAGGCCTGGCCCTGAATCTCTCCATATTGGGGACTACAGAGGCAGAACACAGAACTCCTCCTGCCCCTCAGAAGGAAACCTTGCTATCTGGGGCTTGGCAAACCCTCAGACCTGGAAAAATCTGCATGGCCCAATATGATAGCCAACACGGTCATAGCTACCCTAGTCACATACATGCACCCTGACATCAGCCTGACAAGCCCCTGGGAACCTGGCCTCAGTACCCACAGATCGGGCATGCCATGCCCTTATATCCTAACACTAACCCCAGGTTGCTTGTTCAGGCATTTGTTCCCAGAAGCCTGGACTCAAGTCCCTACATATTGGGAACCCCTGAGCCACAAAACCAGACTCTACCTCCACGCCAGAAAGAAACTTTGCTCTTTGGAGCTGCGCAAAACCCTCAGAGTGGGAGAAACCTGCATGGCCCTCTCAGGTCACAGCCACATTCGGGGCTCCCATGGACACAAAATGGAGCCTGAGACTCAGCCTGACAACCGCCCTAAACTCAAAACCTGAGAAGCTCACCTCCATATTGGAACAGCAGGCCTCCATGCCCTAAGGTCTAACCCTACCCACAGCTTGAGTTTTCAGACTTCTGTTTTCAGAATTCCCAGAGTCCTGGCCCCCAACAATCCAGATTGGGGACCTAGGAGCCACACCACAGGACTGCTCCTGCCCCCCAGAAGGAAATTGTGCCTTTTGGAGCTGAGCTAAACCCTCAGAGTAAGAGAAACCTGCATGGCCCCCAATGCCTCCCCTGCTTTGGGAGCTGACCTGGAAGCAATCCCAGAGCCTGAAACTCATGTTGAGCTCTGTTCTCAACTCAGCCAACAGCCCACAGCCAGTAGCTCACACCAGAGCCAAAAGATCAGGCCTGCCATGCCCCTAGGACCTAACTCTAACCCTTGGTTGGGTTTTCAGGCATCCATACCCCATAGCTTGGTCTCGATTCCCTCCATATGGGGGACCCTGAGCCACAAAACAGAAATCCCCCTGCACCCCAGAAGGATACCTTGTTATTGAAGCTGCGCAAAACCCTCAGAGCCTGAAAAACCTGCATATCCTTTAAGGGTGCCACCACCATCAGTGCCCCCTGGACACAAACCTGCAGGCTGTCACAGATTGACAACCCCATGTCAACTCAGAACCCTGGGGTGCTAGCCTAAGCACAGGCAAATATGGCCTGTTATGCTGCTAGGCCCTAATCGTAACCTTAGGTCAGTTTTTTAGGCATCTCTCCTCAGAAGCCTGGCCTAGAATACCCCCATACTGGGGACCACGGAGGCAGAACACAGAACTCTCCTGCCCCTCAGAAGGAAATCTTGCTATATGGGGCACAGCACACCCTCAGACCTGGAGAAACCTGCATGCCCCATAAGGCAGCCAACACTATTAGCGCCTCCGTGGACACACAACTGCACCAACGTTCACCTGACAACCCCCTGTTAACACAGGCCCCTGGGGATCTAGCCCCAGCACCCACAGATCGGGCATGCCATGCCCTTATATCCTAACACTAACCCCAGGTTGCTTCTTCAGACATCTGTCCTCTGAGGCCTGGCCTCGAATTCCTTCTTATTGGGGAACCCTGAGCCAGAATATCAAACTGCTCCACACCTCCAGAGGGAAAACTTGCTCTTAGGAGCTGTACAAACCCCTCAGAGTGAGAGAAACCTGCATGGCCCTCTCAGGTCACAGCCACATTAGGGGCTCCCAAGGACACAAACTCGAGGCTGAGACAGAGCCCTAGGAGTTCGCCTCAGCGTCTGCACATCAGGCCTCCATATCCTAGGCCCTAACCCTACCCATAGCTTGCATTTTCAGACTTCTGTCCCCAAGAGTCCTGGCCCCCAAGAACACCAGATTGGGGACCCAGGATCCACCCCACAGGACTGTTCCTGCCCCCAGAAGGAAACTGTGCTGTGTTGAGATGCAAAAACCTGTCAGAGTAAAAGAAACCTCCATGGCTCCGAGGTTGTCCCTACTTTTTGTGGCTGACTTGGAAAATGTCCTGCAGCCAGAATCTCAGCTTGAGCCTGCCCTCAACTCAGCACCCAACAAATCCCGGGAATTTGCCCCAAAGCCAAAAGATCAGGCCTCCCATGCCTCTAGGCCCTTACCCTAACCCTTGGTTGGGTTTTCAGGCATCTGTCCCCAGATGCCTGATCTTGATTCCCTCCATATGGGGAACCCTGAGCCACAAAACTGAAATCCTCCTGCACCCCAGAGGGAAACCTTGCTATTTGGAGCTGCGCAAAACCTTTAGAGCTGGATAAACCTGCTTAGCCCTTAAGGCCGCCACCACCATCGTGCCCCCTGGACACAAAACCATAGACTGACACAGCCTGACAACCTCATGGCAAATAGCACCCTGGGGAACCAGCCTCTGTGCTGGCAGATCTGGCCTGCCATGCCACTAGACCCTAAATCTAACCCCACATTGGGTTTTCAGGCATCCGTACACAGAGGTCCAGCCTCAAATCCCTCCATAATGGGGACATTGGATGCAGAAAACATACGTACTGCCCCTCAGAAAGAAATTTTGCTCTTTGGAGCTCGGCAAACCTCAGACCTGAAAAAATCTGCCTGCCCCATTAAGGCAGCCAACACCATTGGCGCCCCCCCAGACACAAACATCTGCCTTGTCATTTTGTCCAGATAAGAATATATGAAGGAGCAAATGTAATACTAAAAGGGTGACAAAGACCCCAGGAAGATGTGCTTTAACCAAATCAGAAGAGACCCCAAATCATAGGGGGGAAGAAAGCGGGTAAAACGAAAAAGAAGAGAGAAAGATATTCTCAGAAGAGAGAAAAATAAATTTAAAAAAAAAGAGAGAACAAAAATAAAGAAAAATATATAAAAAAAAGAAAAAATATATATATATATATTAGACTAGTGACTAGAACAGGGTCACCCACTTAATTCTGGGAGTATTTTGGTCTCTTAGAAGAAACTACCTCCCAAAATTTTAAAGAATGAATAACATATATAAGGGTAAACACAATGAAGGGATGAAAAATGACTATAAAGATGAAAAAAAATTTTTTTTTCTAACAAAGGAGTTGATAAGGTAAGTTGGTAGGGAGAATAAAAAAAAAAAAAAGAAAGTGGAGAGAACTTGCTTGGGCTGGAGACTAGATCAAGCCCGGTACTAGATTTGGGGTGTATTTTGATCTATTAGAAGAAGTTGTACCCCAA